>CAHIKZ030002089.1:332500-335059 GCA_903632075.3 Acanthosepion pharaonis | reverse complement strand
ATATGTATATATAAATATATATTTATTCATCTATACATATATATTTATTCATTAACATACACATATATATATATATATATATATATGAGAGAGAGAGATATATATAGAGAGAGAGTGAGTAAGACTTCATTATCCACGGCAGCCTGACATATTTTCATGTCTAAAATTATTTTCAGCAGAAAATAGGCACTTTCAATCATTTAGATGACAACAAGAGTACAACTCCTCTCATTAAGAGACAACCTTGATTTATACAGAAACACAACTGTAAACAATCAAAATGCCTGCAATTCTGAAGATGGCTTACTCCTGCTGCCCGGATATCTTTATTTTCCTTTTACAAGTATTTTATAATAAGGTTCGTTATAAATATCCAATCTAAATATGTCGATCAACAGACACCAACCTGTCCGAAAACGGAAAGCGCATCTGAAAAATTAGCCTATTTACGTTATTCCCACTATATAGAAATATAGACAGATACAGAAAAATTATCATTAAGATATTTATAAACAATGATTTGAGAAATTACGTTACGGCGACGGGAAAGTTATTGAAGCCGAGATGCCAGATCTGGGTTAATAACATTGCAGAATCTTCTGTGGTTTAAAAAAAGTCTTTAATAAATACTTTTATAAAATTCAACGAGACGAATACACATTGTAAATTTAATGATCTATAAGTGCCCTACGAGTAAAACAGATTCTAGTTGTTTTTAATTTCAATCCAATCCGGAAGAATATATATATATATATATATATATATATATATATATATATATATATATATATATATATATATACTACACCATAAATCTGAGTTGAAATTAGTCAAAATAGAATGTGTATAAAGATTCTATAAAAACAAGCATTACGCCGTTATTTTATAGGGTTAAATATAAGTGTCCTTTTTGTTGACATTATCTCAAAATCTTAGTCGTTGCTCATATGTTCAGTCTCTGATATCATTTGCATATTTCCGTAGAACCAGATTTATGTTGCTTCAAGTCGCTTCTTCATCTGTGGGAAGATTTTCCAGCATTCACCGCCATATAGGAGGAATGATATTACATAACAGTCCAGAAGACATTTCTTGGTCTCTTAATATTTTGCTTAACTTTTGGAAGTCCTTTTTTATTTTTTGCTATTCCAATCCGCCTTCGGATTTCAGTGTCGCATTTTCCATCCTCTGTTAAAAAGCTTCCCTGATATTAAAATTGATATACTTGTTTGATGTTGGAATCTACCAATTTTAATATGTATGTTGGGATGTTTCCTTTTCTGACAACCATGTATTCTGTGTTCTTTCAAATTATGTTTCATCCTTTCTTATCTCTTTCCTTCTGTAATTCTTGTAGTTTCCTTTCCGTGTCTGTTATCAACACTATATCAAAATGCTTAAATTTTCAGTCCATACAATTTCTAGACTTCTTCTGCAGGACCAAATTTCTATTGCTTCAAGTCTTTTCTTCATCTGTGAGGAGATTGTTCAGCATTCACTGACAAATAGAACGACAAATATTACATAACAGTTAAGTACAATTTTCTCCGTTTCTAACGAGATTTTCCTGTCAGTGTATGTTTTGAGTGTGTTTAGTTTCAATTTCCATGTTTTATAAGAATGCTCGTTATAAGTATCCAATCTGAAAGCGTCGAACGACACACACCAACTTGTGATTCACCAATCAATATTTTTTTTATTGTCAGCTGTTTCACGATGATAAACACCGTCAAGTGAAAAAACTGACTATTATAAAATTGTGACTATCGTACATTTTCTAACTACAAAAGGTACTTGTAAAATACTTCACACAAAAGAAAAGATTGAGTCGACCTATACCCAATTCTTTCAGCAGACAAAAATCCAGCTTGTTAAGTGAGAGCCGCTGGTAGCAGATAAGCCATATTACACCGATTACGAATAATGGTTGCTATAGTAACCATGGAGAAAGTATTTAGAAATCGCTTGCCAATGGGAGAAAAGCTGCCAGAATCGTTTAGTGCATAGAGGATTATAGAGAATCAAAAGAGAAATCCAACCTTAAAGAATGATTTTATTATGGCGTTTCGGGAAAATTATTCATTTCTTTCTTTTACAAGGAACTTGTGTAAAGTTCTTAGCCCGACCAGCAAACTCTGCAAATCTTCCCCGCTCCCAATTCATGATTTTTGGCTATTTGATAACATTCACCGGATTAGGATGTTTTTAACACCACATTGTACGTATATCTTTAATGTAATCTCTTTTTTCATATTTTTTTCTTTCAATTCGCTCCGGATTATTCTCAACTAGCTGAAGTACCCATCTACGCGAGGTAAGATATCAAACCTTCGAATGCAGATGGTCAGAATGGCAATAACATATTTCCTTATACAAGAAATGTCTTACATAATGCCTTATACCAAAATCCCAACCAAGGTGCCACCAAGTCGCAACTAATGTCTTATACCAAGGTACCAACTAATGTCTTACGCCAAAGACCCACCAAATGACTTAAACCAATATACTAACTAATGCATTATACCTAAGTAAAAACAATGTCATATAAAAAAGTTACAA
>CAHIKZ030002089.1:260000-327500 GCA_903632075.3 Acanthosepion pharaonis | reverse complement strand
CTTGCCTTTAGAAGTTCCCGTGAGTATTAAATTCTCCAAACCCTCTTTTGTCATTTATGTACCCTAGAAATTTCCTTCTGATTGTAAGTATACTAGTCTTTTTCGATGCCAATTTCCTGAAATCTTACTTAAACCTATTTTCTTTAAGAACTTAAGACTTGAAGAAAAAAAAATATAACCCCTTATTACCAGTGATTTATATTGAATATCTACTATCCCGATTTGTGTAAAGCTATTTCTATAGATCAATATAGTAAAGATAATTTAAAAATAATTGGTTATATTTTCTCTATTGTGTAGAAATGAACTATTGATAAACAGGGTTTCACTTCACATATATACCGGTTCTAAACTCGACAACTTAAATGACTTCAAGTGAATTGTGTTGCAAATGAAATATAGACACCAAACCAATATAAAAGTTTTTTTTTTTTAAATATCAGAAAAAAATAAAAAAACGTGCGAAAAAGTTATTTCATTGTTGCAATTACAAACAGAAATGACGGAAATTCTTCAAATATATACTGATGCAGACAAAAACTAAAGGAACTATTTAATAAATATAGATGTTTACAAACTTGAAAAAATAGCCTCTTTTTTTTTGGTGTTAAAACCTTCATTAAATAAAAACCGTCAATATATCTATAAAAACCGATTTCAGCTTTTTAATCCCGAAAAACTATTCATCAATGTTTATAATAAATAATCAAAACATTATATTATGGTTTAATTTTTTAATTTAAAATTTTCTTCAGATAACAAATTTAAATTAAAAAATATATACAATTTTTAATACCAGTGTCTATTTAATCTCGAAATTACATACCGATTTTTTATGAATGAACAAATCGTTAACATCTGTGTAAGTTAATAAATATTTACAAATTTTTTCTGAATGGGTTCATTTCATATTATCGATTTTACAGGAATTCTTTCTGATGTTATCGGAATATTTCAGAACATTTGGAAGTGCCTTTTAATTACCACGAATTGACCCAAAAATGTTATTGAAATTTATTTGGCAAACCCTTAATTTCTCGTTCAGTTATTTATAAAATCTAACAAGATCGTGACAGGGCTACAATGCCGGCCGTGTTCAAATTCAAGAATTATGCTAATAACATATTATATATAAAACTATATATAGCTTCAATATTTGCAGTAAAAATAAACAAATTTATGGGTGTTAATAAATTTAATAGGTATTCTCTTTTTAAAGTGACCAGCTATATATATATATATATATATATATATTATTTTTATAAAAAATTTATAACATAAGTATGTTATAAAATCACTACAAAAATAGCCATTTTTTTCAACACACTCTGTGTCTTATCAAGTGATGATGTTGAAAAATAAAATAAATGGTTTAAAAGTTTCAGATTAATTAACGATCCTACACTAAATTCTTTGTTATAAAAGCTAGAATAACCAATCAAAAACAGAAGTATAGAAAGATTCAAAAGCTTGACAACAAAATCCTGCTATAATATATTTAGATCTTTAAATACGTGTAATATTAAAAATAATTTTTACTAACTAATAATTATAAATTTATATGATAAAATTTAATATTAAAATTAAAAACTGGCAATTTTAAAAATCCAAATTTAATCACTATTAAGTTTAAAAACTACAAAATTATTGAGAAAAGAAAAAAATATATGTTTATTCAATTCATTTCTTCATTGAAATTACGTTCGACAAGACAAAACTTCACAATTCATCCGGTCATCTGATAATACATATATATATTTTTTTTTTTTTCTTTTCCGTTTTCCAAAAAGTTTGTGAATATGGTCTTAAACTCACGCGTGATTTTAACAAAAACACAATCACATTATATACATCCAGACATAATTAATACATACACACACACACACACACACACACACACAAAATCACACACATAAAAAAAAAAAAAAAAAAAAAAAAAAAAAGAGGTGGGGGATACATGAACAACTCCACAGCCCTTTATGAAAAAAATAACGTGAAACTAACATATATACACACACACAGTTAAATGTGAATACACTCTACATACACATTATTCACCGATATATACACAAAACATACATCCACAATGGGCATAGACATTGAGAAATCAACCAGTAAATATTTCAGACTTAAATAAATGCTAACCACTTATTGAATTATAACTTAAGGAAGCAAATATAAAAGATAAAAATGTTTAAAATAATATTATTTAATATAAAAACGAAAACTCTTCACCATAAATATCAATAAAAATATATATATATTATTAATCATATAAGTTGATAATAGTTTCATTATATATTTGGCAAAGAAAACAGGATAAAAAAAATTTTAAAATAATATATATATATATATATATATATTTTGCACAAAAAATTTTTAATATAAATATAAAAATATATATATATGTTCATTTCGTATGTGTATATATATATATATATGTTTTTTTTGTTTTTTTTTTTTGTGTGTGTGTATATTTGTGTGTGTGTTGTGTTTGTGTGTGTGTGTGTGTATGTATCTATTTATGTTGGATGCGTTTATTATAATCTGATTGTGTTTTTATTGTGTTTGCATATCAGTTTAAACCATATTCACAAACTTTAAATAAAAACGGAAAATAAAAAAATAAATATATATACATGTATTATCAAATGACCGGACGAATTGTATTTTTTATCTTGTCAACGTAATTTCAATGAAGAAATGAATTGAATAAACATATATATTTTTTTTCTTTTCTCAATAATTTTGTAGTTTTTAAAATTTAATAGTGATTAAATTTGGATTTTAAAATTGCCAGTTTTTAATTTTAATATTAAATTTTATCATATAAATTTATAATTATTAGTTAGTATAAATTATTTTTTAATATTACACGTATTTAAAAGATCTAAATAGCTATTATAGCAGGATTTCGTTGTCAAGCTTTTGAATCTTTATACTTCGTTTTTTGATTGGTTATTCTAGCTTTTGTAACAATGTTTCCCCTAGTGTAGGATCGTTAATTAATCTGAAACTTTTTAAAACCATTTATTTTATTTTCAACATCATCACTTGATAAGACACAGAGTGTGTTGAAACAAAATGGCTATTTTTGTAGTGATTTTATAACATACTTATGTTATAATTTTTTTTAAAAATAATTATATCTGCTCTACTTTGTATTGAGCACTCTTTTAAGAATAGTAATTGTTGGTTATTGAATTCATTCCGTGTATATACCAATTATATACTTTATATATATATATATATATATATATATATATATATATATATATAACTTGAGAGATATTTCTGAGATGAGGTATTATGTATATTTACATAATTCGAACTATTGTTCAACATTGCACTGAAACTTGGTTCAACAGAACCCTGTTATTTTTATGATAGATAGACCTATGGCTTCAGTGTGTGTTGGCCTCCTTGAAATTGTTGATTGATCACGCTAATATAAAAGTTTCTTTTCCAAACACTGTAACAATTATGTTTGCTCACTGTATTTGAAGTATAAACTACAATTTGTCTTTGTAGGTAATCATTCAAAAATAAATAAAATGCGTCTATTTAATTCTTGAAATTGTTGGCTCGTCTCTCTAATAGACGGGTATCCACGAATACGAGTGGCCAGCTATAAACAGTAACTCCTAGATCTCTAAAGTCTAATATTTAATCTTATCATAATTATTCCACAATATGCGGTTAATAAAATTATTTTTTCTGCATTTACAAAATGTGAGAATTGAGAATGCTCTAGCAGCTGATCCCCTTGTTGGTGAAGAATTATTTTCCAGCCTCTAATCTCTCTTTCACAGGCAGGATGTGGCGAGTCTTTCACAGCTCTATCGCTATTTCCATGGAAAGTGCTTGGACAAACGACATTCCTTGGTTCGGCCATGTCTAACATTCACCGCTAGGGCCCACTATGCCACTTACATATTAGAATACCACCCACATTTCCCCCGTATTTTATCGGTGGGAAGTAAGTTTCACTCAAACAGCTTCTTCCCGTTAACCAGTACCCTGTGGAACAGACTTCAAAGTGGATGTTTCCCGGATCACTACAATCTTAATCTGTTTAAGTCGAGAGTTAACCGTTATATTCCGCTCCTATCCATATAAGCTACCACTTAATATAATCTGCTACCTCGCGTGGCCCACAACTCTTGTATAGGGTGAACCCTTCTGAAAAAAAAGAAAAACAGAAAAAAAAAACTCAATGGGGGGGGGACTAGCTGTCTATTTTCAATAACTTAAAAACAAAGTTAATATTGTATCATTATCTCTAGACACGACGACTCACTGCACTGACTGAGGGTCTATGCTTTCAGACCCTATTGGGTCTCAAGTTTACTCCAGACTTCAAGTGAAACTCTTATATACAATCTATTGCATATAAGACAATATACAATCTTACAAAAAATATGAGCTCATTCTATCACTTCAGGAAGTATCTGCTACCTTCTGCCAAATTTTATCTTTACAAGAATCAGATTAGGTCAATAATTGAATATTGCATTCTAGCCATTTATATAGTTCAAATCGTTCACACGATCTTGGGGGAGATGACTTACTTTCCCCTCTGTAACCATTACACACAGATTCAAAGTTGCAAGCCTTTCGCTCTTCTATTGCTATTCCTTTGGTAAATGATCATATGAGTATTTGGTCTTTAGTTCCACAAGTTCAGACCATTACATCTAGGATACATCACGCTACTTCCACGGAATAGAATCATTGTGCTAAATAAAAGAAAATTCTTCTCAGACAAATTTTTCCCTCAAGAACTGCAAACATTATGGAACAGACGTCCTTTTAAATGTTTTCCTTAACACTTTTATCTTGGCATTTTCAATCAAGAGTCAAACAAAGTTTAAACTTTATTTAATAGTCTGCATTCGAACTATTTGGAAGATCTCAGTTCGTCTGAAAATTTTAGCTCTCTTTTCATCAGTTTCACCTTTACCTTGTTAAAGTATTATAATTGACAACTGGTGGTAGTCCACTTATGGGATTTGTTTCAGGCCCATACGTGTAAGACGTTTAAACAAGCTTTTGGAATACATACCAATATTGTTCTGTTTTTAATTTCTCTTTCCATTTCGCGAATTTTGCAAGTTTATTCAGCGGCTTTGTGCTCAAATGTAATATAATGACTAAAAAGTAACTGAATATGAATATTTCTATCCGGCATTTTAACATCAGGATGTGGCGTGTTCATTCTTCCACAATGTTTCGTTAAAGTCATGTACCGGTCGTCTTGAAGTACCGGGGCATACTACACTGTCGGTTCAAGACTGTCATTCGTTCGTTCGAAATCTTAATTATTCAGATTTCTGTCTCATGACGATGATAGGCACATTGAAATGCTACCATGTTTGAATGCGTGATATGTTGACGAGTAGTATGGAGCATGTCTTGTATTCTCCGAGACCAGTGTGCGTGATGCGGCTTATGGAGCAATTCAACTAGGACTCTGAACCGCGTATAATTGGAGTTACCTATAGCCGGACAGTAGTCACTAGATGGCTTTGTTCGCAAAAGCCTAACACCCCCGTAGAATAAAAGATAGCGCTTAATATTTCCAGCATATATATATATATATATATATATATATATATATATATATAGGCTGTTAAACCCGGTGTGTGTGTGTGTGTGTGTGTCCTATGTAAAAGAACGAAGAGTAAAATTTAAACGCTGAAAACATTAATTTAAAACAGGATTCAATACAAAAGTAGAGCAATAAATATTTATTTATTATACACTCTTACATTAGAACGTGTACATTCCCACTACAAAACTGTACATCTTGTTTCAACGTTAAATTAACATCTCTTCAATGTTTTAAAAAATGATGGTAAAATATTTTTCATTCAGAAATCCCTGAAGGCATTTTTGAATTACAATAGATTTATCATATATATATTATAATATATATTCTATATATATAATATTAGCTAAATATTTTTATATATAAAAAACATTTCCCATGTATATATATGCAATATATATATATATATATATATATATATATATATATATATATATATATATATGTATATTTCGTTTATATATTTATATATATATATATATTATATATATATATATATACATGCATGTATATATTTTGGCTATTCATATATATATATATGCATTTATTTTTTAATGTTATTTATATATATATATATATATATATATATATTTGTTTATAAACTAATTCATATATATATATATATAAATATATATATATTAAATATATGCATATATATAAAGCGACGCAGAAATATATTTTGACATATCAAATAAATATATATATATATATATATATACATGATGTGATATAACAGTAAATATATATATATATATATATATATATATATATATATATATATATATGAAGTGTTGTCGAGAGGTTTGCAGGGCTCGGGCGACTTTAGTTCCTCAACCGAGTGTAGGCGTTCGGGCTCCCCGCATTAAAACGACCTTGTGTCACAACCTGACCTCGTGGGAGGCTAAATAAATACATAAATACAAGTATACGTGGTTGCGTAGTCCTCAATGTTTTTCTGCAAAAGAGACTTCGTTATTGGAAGCACTGTGGGTGTCAATACCTATTTAAAAGCATTAATAGGCCTAAACCCCGCAAACAATTCTCTGTATTCGCGGCAAATATATTAAAATTAAAGAAGCCTATTGTGTTGCTAATAAGTAATAAGAGGCGAAAATTGATTTTTCAATAGCGCCCCGCCGTTTAAGCCGTTCGACTCCAGTGTAGAGTGTTTGCTTTCATCTATTTTACTCATTCATCAAAAGACTTCCTAACGATTACAATGCCACTGAATCGTGCTTTGAGGCTTAAGAACTGCTGGCAAACGAATTATTCATAATGTAACAGGACTAGCGTTTTCGAGTAACTTTACTTTTTACTTGTACCAAAATAAAGCGATTGGCGGTTTTGACATAGAAAACTTACAAAACTCAATCTTAATAGTAATTAATCACAAAAGACAAAACATTGTTTTATTCTTTATCTGCAAATTAAAAGGAGAGCATTTATGAAACTGTAACATTTAAAAAAAATTGATCCTAAATTTATAAATTTATTAAGTTCATATAAAGATGGGATTGCTGAATGTATTCATACGCAATATCCATCGCTAAATTTAAAGTTTCTCATTTTTCTATGTACCTTGAAGAAGGGGGTGACAATTGCTCTCTATAACTTCCCACCCCTTTTGCTCTTAATAAGGTTTGTATTTTCACAATCATCCCAGGTACTGTTCTTCCATTAATTTATACAAACTTCTTCAGGTGAATACTTGCTGTTTAATTCTGGCTTTCTTGTCTTTAGAATGTTCCCGTCAGTTTTAATTTCTCCTCATTATGTTCAAGGAATTTCAAATTTCATTTTCATTTTACTTAGAACTTCCCTGTTATCGACATGTTCAGTTTATGGTATTCTCTGTATACGTCTGTAGAAGTACATCTCTGTTACTTCAAGTCTTTTCTTTATCAGTGACGAGATTGTCCACCATTTCCTGCCATATAGGCGGACAGACATAACATTTCAGCACTCTTTTCTTTGTTTCTAATTTTTTCTGTTTTAATACTTTGAAAGGCATTTTTCACTATAGTGATACTTTTTCCAACATTCGCCTCTGTGAAGGAGGACAGACGGCGGCGAATGTTGAACGATTTCCTCAAAGATGAAGAAGAAACTCGAGGCGATAGAGATGTGGATCTACAGAAGGATGCTAAGGATATCATGGACTGAGCGTGTGAGCAACAATTAGATCTTAGAGTGGTTGTAAACCAGGAGGGGGCTTATACTTAATAGCAAGAAGAGGCAGATAAAGTTTCTGGGTCACATAATGAAGAAGGAGGGCCTGGAGAATTTGATACCCACGGGTCGAATAGAGGGAAAATGAGACAAGGGAAAACAACGCGTGACATACCTGGCGGACTTAAGCAAGTGGGTGACAGAACGAAGCAGAAGGAAGGAACTTGTTGAGAGCTGCAAGGGATAAAGGGGAGGTGGAGAACCATGATACGTTCTGAAAGGACATGTCACATAATAAGAAAGAACACTCCTTCAGAGTTAGGTCTTTTTTTTTGGTAGATGAAACCTCATACATCTGGTGAACACGGCAAAAATAGTCCCGATGCCGCTTCTAGGTTTAATAGTTATCTTGGCCTTTGCACGATCTGATTTTTGTCATAAGATAGGAAACAAGATTAATGTTGATTTATTGTATCTTTTCTTTGAATTGATCAAGGGGACGCAATTTAAGAGGATCTAGGCTGAAGTTTAACTTACCTATATGGAAATCCAATACTTTTTATAACTTTAAGTGATGAGAACTTAACCGCAAAAGGATCAGAACAAAATCAAAATTTTACCAAACCAACTATTAACCCTAGAACACTAACCATGTGTATATAGTACCCAGCGCAAATTTTCCTATAGTGTAACCCGGATATAAGAGACCCGGATATAAGAGAGATTTTCTCTGGTCCCAAATTAGAGCCTGTGTTAATGTATGTAAAATAGACCAAACCCGGATATAAGAGAAACCCGGATATAAGAGACTTCTTCTACGGTCCCGACAACTCTCTTACATCCGGGTTACACTGAATTTTTAATTACAATTTTCAGTACATGATTTTCTTACCTAAATTATATGTTTTTTAGTTCCTATTAATGTTAACTCAAAGTTTGAAGTGCCTGCTTGTAAAATATTTCAAAAAAGTTTTATATTTAATATTCCTTTATGTATTTTCAAACTAGGGTATGATATACCCATGGTTAGTAGTGGTGTAACTTTAATTGATAGTTAGTGTTCTAAGGTTAAACTCTAGCTTAGTCATTAGCAAGCTAATCCATTGGTAAGGTCTTCTCTACTGAGTTCAATCCTTCCTATGCTCCCCGAGTCTTGCCAGATTTCTCCCAGAATTATTTGAGGTAAAAAATAGCAAAAAAAATAAATAAATAAAATAAATAAATAAATAAAATAGTTGTTTCGCGATCATGTTAGTGAATTTTAATGTAGTTTCCAAAGCAAGTAAGATTAATTTTAAAGAAATACTCATGAAAAATGAATAATGCTTGATAACTTAATAAAATATTCAAAATAATATTACAACTATTTACCTGAGACACGGTAGCACAATTGATAGCGGCTCAGACTGTGGAATCGGAGAGCCGAATTTGAGTTCCAGTCGCGTTCCTGACATTCACTTATAAGCAAGTACCCTTGGGAAATGTATGAATACAGCTCTTCTCCACCCCCACCTCTGGATAAATAGATGGCAACCGGTCTAGAAGCAGAACAAATTTGAATTCTAAATATCCAACATACAAACATGGTGAGTACTTCTTACACTCCTGATGACATGATAAATCGGGGAGGGCTTCCTCTAAGGCGTGAGAAAGCCTTGGGGTTAACTGTTTGCCCATAGCTGGGACCCTAACAGGTGCTACCACCCCGGGTCAGGGTGGATCTTGGATCACCAGCAATTAAGAGGTGGTTCCCCGCTCATCAAAACCTCCTGATCAGTGGCTATATTGTTAGACGTAGTTTATCATCTTACACAGGACGCGGATGTAGTTTGTCGTCATACACAGGACGGGGGAGTTTTGCGTAATAAAAGGGGTCTGGATATTGTGTTGTGATTTATAGTTCCTTTCAGTATAATAGATGTATAACAGAGAGCTAGCTTCGACATCAGAAGCAGGATTCTACTATATAGAATGTAAGAAATCCCTCCCCCAATAAGAATTAGAATTCTTACCATTGGCGGACACATTTATAACAACACTGGATATGCAGTTGAAACACAGGAAAGGAAAATGCACGAACTCCTTCAGAAGATTGTTAAAGAAAGCGTGAAGTAAGAAGTAAGCATCAATTGCAAGAAGACAATATATGGTTGCCAGCAAAAAAGAACAGCCCATGAGAATTATAACTTTCTGAGATAAGGTTTAGTCGATAAAAGCATTGGTTGGAGTAATCCAATGAGTTCTGAATTAAATACCTGGCCACAGCAGAGTTGAAAAATTATTGGAGAGTTGAGTTACTAAAGAGAAATAACTGAAACTGAGATATCCAGAAAAGGCATGACACGTGGAACTAGAACAATGTACCCCGATGTACGAAATAAAGGTTTCAGTTTGAAATTCTAACGTCTATCACTTGAAGAAGGTTGGAGCGTACAACGGCTGAATATGACAATAAAAATGAGGACAACAGTTCGAACAATGTAAATAATGGTAAAAACAAAGAATTTTTTTTAGCGCATTGGTATAGCGAAAGATGCCTATGAAAAGCTAAGAAATGTATAAAGAAACAAGAAAAGCTCATTATAAACAAAGAAAATACTTCTTATGTATTATCTGTCCTCCTTTATGGACAACCTCATCACAGATAAAGAAGAGACTCGAGGCAACAACAATGTGGTTCTACACAAGGCTACTAATAATATCATGAGAAGAATAAGAAAGAAACGACGATGTTTTAGGGAGAATGAAAACAAAATGGACACCTGTCCGTAACCTTAAAAAAAAAGACAGTTGAAATTTCTAGGGTACAAAATGAAGGCTTCGAAAATTTAACATATACAGGACATATTAAATGCAAGAGGGACAAACGAAAACAATGCCTAACCTCCCAGACGACTTTGTGTAAATGGTCGACAGAGCGAGGATTAGGGAAGAAAGCGAAAAGACAAAATATAGTAAAACCGACAAACAACTGGAAATTGCTGACCGCCTAGCTACTGATGCAATACGTCCCATAGAAGAAGAAAACTTGGCTTGTATAAGTGTAAGGAAGAACAAGGAGGAGGGATATTAAAAGGAGAAATATTACTTAGAACTGCAAGGCATATACAGAGGCACATCAAACAAGAAATCCGAATATTATCAGTGTAAGCAATTTAAAAATAATCATTTAAAGAGTCAATATTAATTAATTAATTCAAAGAATCGTGCACCTTTATTTATTTTTCTAACCCCATTGTATTCTCCTTTCATATACAAAAATCAAAAAGAAAGTAAAATTTATGCATTTTCTACGTAAACATTTTGAAGCCATAATAATTTGCGAGGCTTTGTTTTTGTTTATCAATACCAAATTCTCAATATTGTTTGATTCTTTCCTATGGTATATGTTTTTGTATTTATTTAAGTAATTAAACGATCATATTCCACTGATGATAACATATATCAAATCGGCATGTATTGATATTTAAGGCACGAAGCCGCATATAATGAAGCATTCGATTGAAATATTTAATCACTTTAAATATAGTTCGCGTTTACAAATTAGTATCAGTCTGATTATTGAAAACCTTAATCGTAGACATTTTAATTTATAAAATCATACCAATAAATTCTAAATAATAGTAATGATAATATTAACCGTTTCCCCATAAGGAAACATTTGGCATTCATTGACCCACCAACCAGTACTGCTGTTGTCTGAAATTTTTAAAATTCTTCTCTTAAAACAATTTTTCATGAAAATAGTTTTCTCAAATCTAGTAGCTGTTATCGCTCTACATTCATGAGGGTTTTCTTCCTAACTTTTTCTTTTTAAATAATGTTGAACGTCAACTTCTCTTCGAGTTGCAGGTGATATCCATTTTAGTTGCTGCTAAAAATCCTCAAGTAATATCGTTTCTGTTATTTGGTATATTTTTTGTGATTCAGTATCAGTATCTGCCTATAAAGGCGTTAGTTAGATCCAGTGACAGGACCCAAAGAGTGTGAGTTCAATACCCGGCTAAGGCAGTGGAAATCTTTCAGAGGGAAATGAACAGGAGATAAGTGATAAATGAGATCCATTAAATATGGCACGTGGAACTAGAACAGTTTACCCCAGTGAGCGAAATAAAGAGTTCCAACCACCTGAAGAAGGCCGGAGCGTACTACGGCCGAAACGTTGTTATAAATACGGCGACAAAGATGAGGACAATAGTCCGAATAATGTAAATAATGTCAGTAGCATCAGTCCAAGAGTTCCGAAGAGGTCAGGATCTTCGGCGAGATTCCCAGATTTCACTCATTCAAAGTCATATTTAATCAGTGATCTGCGAAAGCGGTTATATACAGCTGGCAGTGTAGATATTACTGCGCAGGCGGAATCCAATATTGATGTAATGTGTCCCCAAATTAAATTGCATCAATGATCCGATATTTGATTTTGCTGTTGGGATCAAAATGATCTTTAATCGAAATAGCTCTGCCTTCATTCAACGCGTTGGCTGTAGTTTATGTATTTTCTACCTCGACTTAAATAGTTCTCGCAAATGGCCAGAACCGAACTATTCTTTAGAACAGATTTATGAATGCAGCTGAATCAACATGTGGTTCGAATAAACTTTCTGTTTCGCTAATGTATGGATTATAATTAGAAGCCAGTAAACATAAAAGCACTTAAGTCTAATTAAATCTAAGAACTACTCGTGAACTGCGTTTATTTAATAGGCAATACTGACAATTAACAACAGATGTAACTAAGGCTAAAATAGCCCGAGCGTTTGCTAGTGGAAATAGTTTTGCTTAGAAGGTGGAACAAGTCAAGTGTCTCTGGTCAAAGGAAGAAAACGAAAACATAAACACATGCTACCAATTAAGATTGCCGGGACACGTGAGGAGACCCTGAAACTTTAGATTCTTGTATTTCAGGCCCGCGGCATACGCAATACTCAAGTTCTTAGTTCCTCTGTCAGTAGGAAAGATTCAATCATATATAAAAAAAAAAAAAAAAAAACTATGAGTAAAATCTAATTGACGAGTCTTATCAAATATGTCGCATCAAGCCATATAAAGACTGGAATTTCGTTTTTCAGCCGTGATGCGCTTTACCACGTTATCCAATTTCTTTGGATATCCGTCATCGTTTACATGCCTTGTTTCCATGGGAGTAAATAACCAACATGAGAACTCTTTCGAATTGAAGGCACCCAACAAATTAGTGTCATTTCTCATCTTCAGTATGGCTGCTTGTTTCCGAGCATGACCATCTGCACAGGTCCATTTGTGTTTCATCAACACCCATAGAACCAAACTGTGGTTAATACTGCAACTAAAGTGAGTGGATTTACAGATAAATTATGGGGTGACAGAACTAATTTCAACACGGAACCTCAAAAAGGGTAGTTGCAGGTCAAGTACTGGCCTTGAAACACTGTCGCGTATACACAATAGGTTTTAACGTGTTCGCCCACTTCCCTTGTTTTTTAGCCGTGTTTGGTAGGAAACTGTGCAGATGTTGGTCGTCTCCCCCACAACGCAGAGGTTCCATCTGTGGCCTGTGAATAGATTTTGGCCAAGCATATTTCTCACGTCTGACAATCACCATATTTTCCCTTAAAACTTTTCCTCTTTCTTAAAATCAAATCTCTCATGAAAGGAACAAAATTTCAAGTCGTCGATGAAATCGAAGAGAATGCGACGAGGCAGCTGCTCGCTATCCCCTAAAAGGAGTTCCAGTATTGCTTCCATCAATAGAAACGACCAAGGATACTGTGTGTAGCTTCAGACGGGGAATAATTTGAAGGAGAGTAAATGTCGAATTGATATATGTTGTATTCTTTTTATAGCACCAGTCCCGATACTTTTTGATCAGACCTCGTATATATGTAAGCTTGTTTAGTATTCTATTTACAACTTGATCATTTCATTACTAAATGGTGGTGATACAATCGCGCTTCGGGCCGTAAGGATTTTAATTCAGTCAGCAATGTGGATTTCCAAACAGAAGTGAAAATATTTAACGAAAAAATTATAAACCTTAAATATATTTCTTTTCTTTAATAAGATTTGAATATTAAAGCAATCAAAATGCTCTCATCCCCGGAAATGCAGCTCATTTTATTATTGAAATACTTCAAGCTTATTTTTTTTTATATTAGATGAAAAGAGAAATAAAAAGTTCATCAGAGCACAAAAATTAATCATTTCTGCGTCTTACGTGTCGGATAATGGGCGACAAATAAGTCTTCAAAAGTCGTCTTGCTAACAGTAATATATTCCGTAGCAGGCAGACAGTGTCATTGGAAGAAAGATAAAAATGAATATAGAATGTGCTTAATGGACTACGTCTCTATAAATGAAAACCGAAAAGAAGAGATCAAATGTGAGCCACGATTTCGTACGTCATTTATGCACGTAAGAAAATTCTAACATCTCGTTCTATCCCATTGTCAGTGAGTGCTGTAGATTGAGAAAGGCTTTTTTTTCTGGTTGAGCGTCTCTCTTGTAGTATCTTTACCAAATCGATAAGAAAAATATAACCAGTATGCATTTATGATAAACATGACTAACACACTGCGGAAAAGAGAGATCATAAAAATCTCATAGCCTTTCCTACCAAATGAAAAATGACCAGTCGAGATATACATGCCGGTGGAATTTTTTCAACATATATAATAAGCTTGCCGTTTTAAATAAACGTTCCGCCTGGAATTTTTATATAAGTTTGAGAAATTTTAAAATAAAAATAATCGTACCCTGAGGTTGAATATCTGAAAAATAATAGGTTTGTGGTACCAAACATGTACCGTTTCCGGGGATGAGAACTATTAAATAAAATAATTTAATCATGGGGAAATTGAGTATATCAATCGATGTAATAATAGTTTACTGCCATATAAAACAAAGTTATTAATAACTGATCACTCCACCACCTCACAAGAAAATCGTTAATAAAGAGAGATGAACATTATCCCAAGATAAAATGTGCAAATAGCTGACCAGGAAATATCGTATAAAAAGTCATGGAAACGAAGTTAAAATGTTATAAGTTACTTGGGAATATATATATATATATATATATATATATGGACAGCGGCTCGGAAAGAAAAATCGGAGAGCCGAGTTCGAATTCCAGTCGGTTTTGTTACGTACATTTAGACGCATTGGAGATGTATGAACCTATATCATTCTCCCCATCTATGGGTTAAATAGTAAGACTTTTGCTCTTCTGAAAAAAATGTTAATGCGTTATTCATTCACAAAAAGAGAATTATTACTATCAAAAATTTGTTCCATGCTTGAAATAATCACAAAGGGATGATTAACCTTTTAAAAAAAACAAAAACAAATCATTATAAATAGCGGTTTCTTACAGCAATATAAATTATGGTTCGGCTCGTGGGTAGAGAAAAGTCATAGAGGACATATATATATATTTATGGCGGCGAAGAAAGACTATAAGAAAAATACTTAAGGAGCGTGAACAATAAAAAAAACACGAATTAAGAAGGCAAAAAGTTAACGATTCACATTGCATTTAAATTTTTGAAGATCAAATTTGCCTGGAAAGCAAGAAGCCAGAAGAGATTTCCACAAGTTAGAAATGCGAGTGAAGAAACTGTTAGCATAGAACTTACGGTTACATTTAGCCATTTCAACACTGAATTGATACAACCTTGCTTCTCATCTAGTACTGCGTTTAAATTCATAAAGTCTAGGTACCACAGAGGAAAATTCATCAGAACAATTATCGTGAAAGTATTTATATCATAAAATAAGTAATAATTTAAATCTTAATAATTAAAATAATATTTCATTTTGAATGCTGAAATGTGTAAAATTTCAATCAATAAAATTTTGATGATATCACTCTAACTTAATTTATAGTAGCAAATAACTAGTTGATTAAAATATTAATTATTACATTACTATAGACCAAATATAACTTATTCATAAATATTTTGAATAAATTACAATATTATCTGTTTTATTGAAGATAAAACATATTTAAAAGGAAACTAGTTTTCTCTGTGATTTTTCTTGCACAAAAACTATGACAATATTTATTTTTAAAAAGTCATGGTGAAGCTACATTACGGCAGTGTGAAAGTGACTGAAGCCGAGATGCTATTTCAAGAATGATAACATTGCAGATTTTATCAATAATCTCTAAACATATAGCAGAAGTACCAGACCAGATGCAACAGTCACCATTCAAATGACACAATGTGGCTTAATTTTAGGTTGTCTTTGGGCATCCACTTCCGAGATAAAAAGAAAAAAAAAGTAATAAAAATATATTTTGACCTATCAGAAAAGACTTACATAGATTTAATCAACAATTTGATCTTGAGCCGCTCCAGCACAATATAAACTAACACAGAACGTTCATCGGAATTTCTACGATTATTGTCTGAATTTACCCCGGGCATTTGTCGAAGACATATACATATTGAAACCCGATGCCGAGGACAAATGACAACCTCAGATGCGCCAAGAGTAAAATTTGAGGCGGCTAGGCAATAAAAATAAACCATCTACACCTACTACGCGATAAAGCATGTGTTTACTTTCTATATGCGTTCTTTCTCTGCAACTAAGATGCAATACTAACTTCTACGTATACGGTAGAATCCTAAGGCGAACTCTCTAATCATATTTGTATATCGCCCAAGGCGAAAGTGTAAATAAATCTTTTTTGTTTTTTCACTTTAACTACACCTCATTGTCTATTATCGTGTGTTACCTTTCATTCCTTTTTCTGTTAGCAGAAGTTATGGTAACCTTGACGCCATATTTGAACAGGGCCCTTTCATACGCGTCGGTACTGTATCACCCGCAAATTTTCTTTACTTCAGATGATGTGAATTTACCTTCCTTTGAGTTTAAGATGTCATTTTATAATCAGTAGTTCTACATTTTCAGTTTTGTTCTTGATAATGATTATTTTAAAAAATTCAATGTTTTCTATTCAAATGATATAGAGAAATGAAGTAGACATTTTATCAACAAACAAAAAAAGCAGTAAATATATCTTATCAACATAAAAGAATCTTGACCGGGGATTTTTTTTTACGTAAAAATGACTGAGATTGAAAGCTACATATGAAAAGGGACAGAAAAAAAAAATCGAAATAGAGATTAAACATGTTTTTGAGATGTTTTGATTCTTTGATATTTGCTTGTCTTTCATCCTTCAAGTATTATTAAGTCGGATTGATGGCGTCAAGCATATTCCAGCAGTTGAAAATTGAAAAATAAATCGAGTATTCCGTTTTTATTTAGGTGCTCTCAATTCGAGTGTTATTATTCTTGTGCTAAATGCTGACAAGGTCAACATTTAATAATTCGACACGACCATGCTGCTGCTTTAGATATCGCAAAGGCGTTCGACAGGTTTTTGGCATGATTCCCTTCATTAAAAGGTGAAGGGTCTTCTGACCAATGTTTTATTTGATTCAATCTTTATTATGAAATCGCGTGAATGAAAGTTGTCTTGAACGCTTATTCTTCTAGATATTTTTACATTAATGTGTGTGTCCTCGGAGACTATATCCTTAAACCTAATTTACTCCTTGTTTTCATCAACAACCTTCCTAATGTCATCATTTCTTGATTCGGTATCTAAGCTGGCGATGACAGGTTTTAATATTAAAGTCTGATAGTTTCGATAAAATCAGATTAGCAGCTTATCTCGAAAAGGACCTTCAATCTGTTGAATAATAGGGACAAGAAATGGCTGCTTAATTTTAACACCTCCAAAAAGAAACTACTCTCTTTTTATTATGTTAGAGGACATTTTCTGCCTACTATCAGCATGAGTGATGTTCATATGCAGAAAAGAAACTTCTGTCTCTTCCTGGTCTTATGTTTCCCACTGACATGAAGTAAAACGATCATATTAAATGAACTGCTGCTGGTACGAAAATTGGTCCACTATGTAGTGCATGACAATTCTTCCTCGACAAATTCCATCTTACATATTTATAAGACAACCATTCGTCTTTTCATTGAATATTGCCGTAACGCCAGTTCTGGTGCTTTTTCCACATATCTAAAATTTTTTGACAAAATGCAAAGAAAAATCTGCAATGTTATCCGCCCTGACCTGGCAACTACGATTCATTCTCTATCCCACCGTCATAACGTAGCTTCCTTATTCCTTTTCTATAAATATTTTCATGGTCATTGTTCTAATGAGCTTTCCACTTTGATATCTCGAATTTAAGCGCAGTACCAGATTGGTAGATAGGTCTCACTGTTATTGTTGTAATTTCTAGATGCAACCCTAAGTTCTATGCATATAATTCCCTCTCTCATAATTCTCTCTGGAACTTTCTTCTGGACTCTTTCGAACTGATATTCACACTTTTACTTTGTACCAGGTAAGCTTCAATTTAGAAATTATTTATAAGAGCCAAAACTCGAGATTGAAATACTTGTATTTCTTATTAATATCAAAGCTTGGTGCTCGTATGCAGGTAAATTGTGAGATTTCAGAAATGATTAACTTCCTTAATTTTTTTCAAGTGATCTCTATGTATAAAAGGCAGGATGTGTGTGTGTGTGTGTGTGTATAACGAATGCACGGCTGCAATTTTCGACGGATTTGCACCAAAATTTACATGCACATGCTCCAAGTTAACGGGAAGACCAAGACCGACCTTACATTTCCCAACTCCCATCGATAGTGGAAATAATCGATTTTTTCATGCTTCTACGGCAGTTTTCATATACTGGCCAGAGTGAGAGCCTATAGCTGGCTGCCACGAATAGGCAGGAAGATTCTATTGGCCAGCGTGAAAGCCAACAACTGACTGACACTAATATTAACTAGCATGCTAGCATGCAAAAAAAATTGATAGCTGCATTTGTCACAAGTGGGAAAAATTTAAATCTGCATGGCACTTTACTCCAATTGGCTCATTCGCTTGCTTAAACTCAACGTTGATTCAGATTCCACAGAACTAGGTTGGGTGTGAAAAAGTATTTGTTGTTAACATTCTTTTTTCATTCAGTTTTTCCAGTTATGAGTCCTTTTTTAAAGCTGATCGTTTTGTGTTCATTTTGTTTAGTTCTTTTTTCGTAACAGATTTAATGTTTAGTATAGAGCTTAGAAAAAATTCGCAGTGTGAGATAGGCAAGAAGTAAGGCATGTAGCAACATCAGCACGGCAAAGGACACTCCTTTAAAGGCAAGGAAGGGCAAAATTATTTTAAGTCAAGTGATAGCAATTGCTGTATGAGTCGTACGATTTTTTTAATCAAGCACGGGCAACGCCGGGCCATGCTTCTAGTGTACTATAAAAGTCATGATATCTACATCTGATCCATATTGTTATGGCGTTAGTTTAGACTGATGTCTTCTTTTTCCCCTATATTTAAACAATAGACTATAAATTTTCAAAGATAAAATTTAACTGAATCCGTTGGAAATACTGTCATTCATTAAATCATTGTCACATCTACGAAAATATGATATCAGCGCATATCTTGGTGGTGTCAGTTTAGACTGACATTTTCTTTCTACTTGTGTGACCATTTTGCTTAAAATTTATATTTTGATTTCTGATGAAAACATATGAATTCTTATATCTTCATCTTATATTCCATTCTAATATTCTTATCTTATATTCCATTCATATATTCTTATCTTATATTCCACTGATATGAACTTATACTTCTTATCCACACTTTATGTCTTCATTTATATTCCACTCATATTTTGAAATTCTTACATTCTTATACTCCTATTTCCTTATATTCCATTTCTTATATTCTGATATTCCATATTTTATATTCTTAAAAAATGTCACTGTGTTTTTTCTCTTCTTTATAGAAGAGCATACAAACTGGTGAACCGGAAGTTGATCATAATTGGACAATAAAGGCCTAAGGAGTTCTTTTGTCACAGTGGGTTAGGATAGCATTCCATTATGAGAAGAGTAGTAGCTTACGGCTGGCACACAGATCGATATCTGATCAATATCGATTTGGTTGCAGTGGAACAGGGATATAATGTTGTGATACCCAAAACTGTAAATGGTCCACGGCTAAAAAACGATGTGTTCCAAAACTTCTGCAAAATCTGTTTCAAGAAATCATTTATAATCTTATTTTCTCATATGCCCTCGTATATATTCTTACATCCAACTCTTATATTCTTATATTCTACTTCCTATATTCTTATATTCCATTTCTTATATTCTTCATATATCTCTATTATGTTCTTGTATTCTTATTCCCACGTTTATATTCTTATATTATTTCATTCCTCTTTTATATTCTTACATCCAACTCTTATATTCTACTTGCTAATTTTATATTCCATTTGTTATATTCTTCATATATTCCAACTATGCTCTTGTATTCTTCACCTGTATTCTACTTTTATATTCTTACATAACACTTCTTTTATCTAGCTTTATTTTTCCTGTCTCTTTGCGAATATTTTATTCATGGTGTGCATTTTTATTAAATCAATGTAACATTTTTTTTCTAATAATCATTCACGTCTTTTGCTTTGTTTTTTTTTTTTCACTTACTTTGTTTTTTTTGCTGCATTTCTTATTTATACGCGCGTTTAATTGACAGAAAATATCAATTCCATTCACAATAATCTAAAGAATATGGGAATGAAAAGAAAACAGTAGAAACCTCTTTTCTTAAGCGAATATCGATTATTTATAAGCTTGTTTCTCGTCGTTACTTTCATCATTAACACCTAATATATAAATGACTAATTTTAATGTGACGTTTAGAATTCATATAAGACGAGCAATAGTGGACAAGGCAGCAGTGAACAACAAATACTGGCATTTTCATTCTGGTGTTCGTTCATTATTGCCATTCCCAATTAATCCTCTCAGAAAAGGCATGTCTTTGAAATATCCCATTTATGAGTAAGTGGCCTCAATCTGTCATGGCTGATAATGAACATATAGCAATCATTGCTTCTATTGCTCAGGAAGCAATCCTACAGAGAGTAGAATAACCAATATTACTGACTTCTTCACATTCTAGATCACATCAAGTGTCAGTGTTAAGGCAATATCGATTTGATAGGCCAGATCACAAGAATTGGCAAGTATTCTTAACGGCACTTTCGATTGGGACTGAAACGAGACATTTATATCATGATATATTTCTTGCGGAATTGCTACGGAAATCAAAAGCAAATCTCTTTTTTAGGGATACTCATGTCAAATTATTATATTTGCTGGTGGTAAGCTGATACTGAAACCACTTCCAAGATTCTCAGTTTAATCTCGTTGCGACAAAAATAGACTGAAATTCAAAATGATTGAATAACGTATGTTAAGTGTGTGGCGGCAAGGCTTAAAAAATAAAAGACCAAATAGTTTGCCAACTTACAACAACGGCGCTGTTCTTTGAGAAGTATATACTCACCAAATGCCTTTGCTTAAATGGCAATGTAAGTATTAGCAGTTCCCTTATGAGGAAACATTTGCCATTCATAAACTGAGCAGTCACTGCTAATTTCCGTAGAAATTCATAAAATGTTTATATTAATACAATTTTTCAGGCAATTGGGTTTTCGTAAGTCTAGTAAATGTTATCCCTCTTCCTAGTATCAATGGGGTTTCCTACCTAAACTTTGAGAGTAGTTTGGAGCGTCAATATCTTGATTATGTAATTAATTTCTGTTCAAGTTATATGTGCTATACTTTTTATTTGTTGCAGTTGTTGGAAGTCTTCAAGTGATATTGTTTCTGTTATTTGGAACAGGGCTTTGCGATTCATTGGCGCCAGTTCAAGGGGTTGGAAAAAAGATGGTCCTCGCTAAGAACAACATGTTGCAATCATTGATCTCAGAAAGCTGTTGTATATAGTATAGATATTCCTGAACAGGTTTGGTGCCTTGCATGGCAACCTTATGAAAAGAGATTATTTAAGAGCATGAGTCGAGTTCTTAGGTTAAACTTTTGGCTTTGTAAATGTTTTTGGTGTTTGGCAAAACTATAACTAGTGCATCCAATTCAATGTTCAATTTCCTTGAAAAATTTTAAAAGTAAATGTGAAATTACCAAAACGAAGACATATATGAAAAACATATTACAAGGTGAAAATAAAAAACAAATACTTTCCGCATAAAAAAAAATGTTTCTTAGAAAAAGAATACATTAGTAAGGGGCGATGACAATAAAAGAACAAGAATTAAGGCAGCAGAAGATAACGACTGACATTTATTTTCGAGAACAAAGTTGGCTGGAATTCAAGAAGCTGGAAGGAAGTACCACATACAATAAGTGCGAGAGAAGTAACTTTTAGCGGAGAACATACGGGGACATCTAGCTATTTAAACTGTAAAATGATGAAACATTGACGCCAATATTTTGTGTTTGATGAATTGCATAGTTATTATAATATATATATATATATATATATATATATATATATATATATTACTGTGTGTGTGTGTGTGTGTGTGTGTGTGTGTGTGTGTGTGTGTGTGTGTGCGTGTGTGTGTTACGTTCCAACATCAGCTATGATCAAATGAGGATGAATTTTCGTATATTTCCAGCACGGCAAATACTCACGTACAACGCGCAGACTTAGTTGATATATTGCAATACTTGGCAGGATAAATATACAACTTCTGGAATCCATTTAAACAAATGATATGACGCCTAAGAAAAATCTTTTATGTATCATGTTCTTTATGACACGGACGAGCATGGCTCGCCACAGCTTCATCTTCTTTTTAGCTTCTAACAATGATTTTCCTTTTCTTTTTCTATCCTTCTCACTTCATGATTTGTCTTTCTAAACTAATTTTGTAGCCTATTGGCTTTTTCCATTCTATCCGATTGCTTCAATATATACTGTGAGGATCAAATTCTCCAAACTCTCTTTTCGTGTTTTGTTCTAATTGTCTTTGTTTCTATTTTCCTTAAAATTTTCTCTTTATTCTCAGTATCATTCTGTAGAACCACATTTGTGTTACCTCACTTGACCAGCATTCACTACCATATAGATATTGCATAACAGTTCAAAACTTTTCTAGAGAAAAAAGTCTACGTGTAATAACCGGTAATATTTTTTCCCTATATACTTTGAAGTTTTAGCAGACATGAAAAGATGTTATGGCGGCCTTTAGACATAGCGCCATCAAAGAAAAAATATTAATGCATAACTTGCGTATGAAAATTGAGTAATTTTTAACCAGTTCTCTTTTGATGTAGATGAATTGCCGTTTACCTTGCAGAGGTGAAAGAAGGTGAGGGACTGGGTTCAGATCGCACCTTATCCAGGGGTCTCTAGAAAATTCCATCCCGTAGGTTGAAAATAACCGCATAAAAATGTTAGACATTAAGACTTGAACTTAACATGCATTACGTAAAATTGTTTTCCGACAGAACGTGTTTTTTTGGTTTTTTGCTTTTTACCTGTGTAAGCAAACGTGTTCAGAAAAGATATTCAAAGTAATACACACTTTTTCTCGCACATGCGCATAGGTAAGGATCTCCAGTTGAGGATATGAAATTATTTTCTACCATTTTTTCATCACTGTTCATTTTCTCCTTCACATGCACGGCTACAAACAACAGTTACACTGCGTCCTAGGTAAATATTAAGGTCGAATATGATTCCGTTTACAGCGATTCAAAATTATAGTTTTATTTGATTGCCTTTGTTATTAACAATCAGAATGGGCTCCATATTCTGGAACATAAAATGAGGAAAGAAGGCTTAAAGTATTAATACTCACAGGGACACACTTACGACATGCGAATCAGATGGAAGTAACCAATAACCAATTTGACGTGTGTGAGTGAATGGATGAGAGAAGAGCAATAATTACATTCGAGAAACCTACGACCTGAAAGAACATGATATATAAAATAAGAATCATATATATATATATATATATATATATTTTTTTTTTTTTTTCTGTAGTTCACTGCTACCAGCAAGCAGATTTTTTTCTTTCCTGATGATGGCCATGTTGGCCGAAACTAGCCGAGGAATCTAAATGAAATAATAATAATAAAAAAAAAGAATATTAATATACAACCCAGTGTGTCTGAAGATTTTATTTTTTTTTTTTACTTTTTATTGTTCAATATATATATATATATATATATATATATATATATATATATATAGTTTTTGAATTTGTAGATCTGATGGATTGGGTCATGGTTACGATTCCAATGTAATAAATTATAACCATCGAATATTAATACTTGAGCGTTTATATATATATATATATATATATATATATATATATATATAAAGAGACAGAATAAAAATATAAGATTTGGAAAAAATACATAATACTTATGTGTAATATTTATAATACATGTATTATTGCAGAGAAATAATAAAATTTAAATTTTGTTACTTACAAGTGTTTTTTTTAGAAAAATGTTTTATATTAAAAGCTTTCACTTTTAGCTTCTCAAAAAGTTTTTTAAATATTTATATTTCTGCGTGTTGACGCTCGTGTATTGAACAAATGAAAAAAACCATGGGACATAACTGGTTTTATATGTTGCTTAATGTAAGGAATACATGATAGAATCTATTTTGAGGGACATAGTTCTGGTTTATGCAGTGAATCGATTATTGTTTTGAATTTGCTGATAAAAAATCTTTCTTTATTAATACGCTTTTGTTCGGTGGTTTTGTCGTCTTAGTGATAAAATGGAAATATATTAAAATTAGGCAGATTTCCTCACCCGCTTTCCTCTATATGTTGGCTAAGCGGTATTTTCTGGTGCGGCGATCCCTAATTTGTTGGCGATGAACTGTCATCCTTTGTCTGAGTTTATGTTTATATATATATATATATATATATATATATATATATATATATATATATAATTTAAAATATCAAATGTAGATCAAATATGGAGAGGAATCCTACAGGATGACAGATAAAGAACAAGCATTCCCCTTCTTTCAATCTCTGGCGAGGCTTTAATAAAAGTGAAACATGTTAGATTGATAACTGGTGACAGATGAAAAATCAGCATCAGAAGTGGAATTGTCGCTTTTTTTAACGGATTTATATTGTTTCAGGAACCTACCGCGTTGCAGGAAAATAGATATGTATGTAAAATATCTACCACGCCAGTTATAGCGAATCAGCCTCATTTCTTTCGCATTCCGTTGGTGGGATGTAATTTTCAGTCGAACAGCTTCTTCCTACGAACCGCTGCTTTGTGAGATAAACTCCCAAGAGTATACTTTCCCAATCACTACCTTTTTAACCTGTTCAAGTCTAGTGTTAACCGTTATCTTCCCTACCTATTCGCATAAACTATACCTCTTACTCTGTAATTCTCTCACTTGAGCGGCTCTTGGTTCATTTACAAGGTGAATATCATTGCTAAAAATAAAATAAAAGAATCGGTGAGAAAATGGCCTCATATTTTCAGACAAGAATTTACGAAGAGCATTATACAAAGTTGTTTCAGCTGAAATGATACAGTCTCCATGTTGGAATATTCGTGCTGGTGTATAATTTGTTCAACAGTTATACATCACTGCAAAAATCCCGACACCATCATAATTATCTTGACTTCAATAAAATTAATTCGACATTTTCAGTATTATAGTCGGGTGGGGCTTGTTTTATTTTAAAATGTGCGTAATGAAGCAGTTACGTTTTTTTTTTTTTTTTTTTTTTAAATTCGGTGTTTCTTTGATATCGTCTTTTTTGTTTTTAAATCTTACTTCGTCAAAGAGAAGATGAAAAAAGAATTACCGCTAAATAATTTGACTAAATTAACCACTGGATTGTATTAACAACAAGAAAGAGGTTCTTCGATGAATTTTCGACTTTTTCGCTTCATTAAGATGCACTGCATGAGTGTGTAAATTTTTGTCAACGCTCATTACGGAAACAAACCAAATTGTATGATATCTTAAAAGAAATTAATTCTTTTAATCTGTTTTCAACTAAAAACTACTCACGTCCTCCTTCTGAAAGAATAATAATAAAAAAATATCTTTGCACTTAGCAACAGACAACAAGCTTCATCAATCCGTCAAATTATAGGATGTAATATGATCTAAGTGTTTATATTTATTAGAAAATCGAAACCTTTCGCTGTACAGATTTTCCCACTGGTCTCAGTTTTCGTGGAGGCGTATACACTGTTATCGACCTTTCGTCGTGCTTCATGGTATATGAATAATCAACAGAAATGAATACCTATCTTTTTTCTGCTTTTCTCGCGTTGCCTGGTTGCTACTATGATATTCAACCTAGCTGCTGAATAAAGATTTAATCGTCTTGATTTAGTGTAAGTGATTATAAATCGAAAACTAACTTGATCACCAAGGATCACTCTACCTGACAACTTTTTACCCCAGTTAATACATAATGTTACAGTCTGGGGGTATTTTGATTGAAGAATATGTGGCGTTGAGGCGATGTTGCAATCAACTATATTCCAAATCACATTGTAACATTGTCACAACTGTAATATGTTCACAACTGTAACATTGTCACAACCTTATGCTAACTTTGCGAAGTGGTGTAGCTGAAAAATTCCGAACTGTTCAAAAAACATCACAATATTTTTTCTTCAATTAACGATATGTATTGAAGGAGGCACGATGGAGCAATGGATAGCGGTACGGATTGAGGAATCGGAGAGCCGAGTTCGAATTCCAGTCGAATCCATTACATTCACTTACGGGCTTGGGAAAGGTATGAATCATCTTTTTCTCCCTCCATCTATGGGTAAATAGCAGGACAGGCCAGGTTCTATAGCCGGGGATGGCAACTGGTCTACCGTAGAAAGAAATGGCAACCCACTGCAGGAAAAAATCTGCCTCCTCAGTCGTGTATCATGTATGGCACATAACTGACTGAATGAATATATAGAATTTACTTTCTTGTTTTTTTTTTTTTTTTTATTTTTTGTTATGGTAAGAGCCAGTTATCCTCCATTTTATCATGAATGGTCTAATCATTTCATGATAAGTAGCCCTGGGTAATTGTCTCGGAGATAATACTATTGCAGTGACTTGTCTAAGTGAGTACTGAATACTGCTATCATGACTGAGTATGTCGACTTAAGTGATGTGTCTTGCCAGACCTCACATCAAACCATTTTAACAGAAACCACTAGTTTAGATGACGAAGCGTTTTAACACCTTGGAATTTATTATCCATTTTCTGTTAATGCAACCTTACAAGTTAACGTCGTTGACACGTTGTGATGAGTCTACAAAAAATACGACAAGGCCCCCCGCCCTCGGGCAGAACACACACATACTATACTGACATTCAGTAGACGTGTCGATCCAGACGTAAAAAAATGCGTCATCTTTGACACCCACTATATATCTTTAAAAGTTTAAAGACTTACATATGTAAAGCAACTAAAAATACTAAAAGTACTGTTAAAATATCTGATAGTATGAGTAAAACTGTTTCAAATATATTTTGAACTCATATTGAAATGACGATTTCACAAAGTAGTGCGAAGTTATTTTCCAATCCTTACAAAAATATCAGATTGTTTTTGATAACACAGTTTATGCAACGATAAAACTATACGTGTCAAATATAAAATAGCTTCATATAATATATATCCTTTCATATGGCAGTGAATTCTGAACAATCTACTCACAGATTAAAGAAAAAAAAATGGTGCGGCAAAAGAAATTTAGTTCTACAGGAGGATGTCAAGAATGCCATGGACGAAACGTAGAAGCATCGAAGAAAACTTAAAGAAAATAGTTAAAAAAAAAAAAACACGCCTAGCATCAGAGAGAGAGTTGAAAAATCTATTAGACATAATGAAGGGGGACGGATAGGAGAAATTGACACTTACAAGACATATCAAAGGCAAAAGGGCCAGGGGAAGTCAGCGGACCACTTCCTTGACGAGCTTGTGTGAATGAATGAATGGCGAAACAGGGATGGATGGCAAAATACTAATATTACTAAGCACTACAAGGGATAGGAAGTTGTGGAAATCCATGACCGTCTATGTTTTGAAGGGGTTTACGGTAAATAAAAGAGGGGAGATACTATGTTTGAGGGATATCCCAGATTTATTTATCAAAGTTTTTTATCGCCTGAGTCGATCCTTCAAATCTGTAAGTCAACTATTCGCTCTTGCATGGAATACTGCTGCCATATACGGTCTTGAACCCACACTGATCATTTCAAGGTCCTTGACAAAATCTAGAGACGGATATGCAATGTGGTTGGTCCTGATCTGGCATCTCGTTTAGGGTCACTCTCTCACGGACGTGCCGTCGCCTCCCTCTGTCTTTTCTACAAATACTTTCACGGCAACTGCACCGACGAGCTACTTTCGCTGGTTTTCAAACTGCATGAATTTAAACGTGCTACTAGGTTGACATTTCAGTCCCACCCTTTCACTGTCGAAACGGTTAAATATAGCCGTCTCTTCTGCTCCAATAGCTTCATGTCTCGCACTTCCCGTCTGCGGAACTCCCTTCCTCTTCCTTGCTCCCGTGATAGTTATAATCTTCAATTATTCAAATGCAATGTCAATCGACATTTTCAGATTCCTCGATCTAATCTCCTTCTCTTCATCCTTTCCTCTATCACGCCTCTTTGCTCTTTCTCCCCCTCTCTGTAAACCCTTTAAAAAAAAATCTGCTAACATAAAAATGGGTCAGAATGAAGGAAAAATATTCGACTGACTTTTGTTGAGCATATCAAGGAATAGACCAAAAGATATATATATATATATATATATATATATATATATATATATATATATATATTTTTTTTTGTAACAACATAAGGTTATGAATACCCAGGTGACGTGTCGCTTGACCAAGATCTAACATCTGTTGTCAGAACTGGATACGGACATATTTCCTTATAATGTACGCTGGAGACTATACGTGCGGGCGTCATGGACATCTCCACCCAGAGAGAGAGAGAGAGAGAGAGAGAAGGAGAGGAGAGGGAGAGAGAGAGAGAGAATAGAGTGGACGTGTGGGTATGGTGTGGTGGCTTCATACAAAAGGAAGTCGCATAAAAGTATCGCCCTAATAGGAAACACTAGTCACACATAAGTTGAAAGTCACGTGATAATCAACGGAGGAGAGGCTAACAGTGGGTGGTGCTGCGGTATCCAATAGCAGACGAGCACGTAAACAAACGATGTGGGTTTCATTCGTCTTGCCTGGAGGCACTCTAGTGTACAAATACACAGAATGAAAGGAAGTGACCATGGCAGTCGATCGAGTGCTTTGTGGCAACTTCGATTATAGTGCTCAAATTTACAGTGATAAGAAAGAGAAAAGACTAAAATAATCCCCCCCCCCTTTTAAACTAAGAAAGGAATCAGATATGACTAACTCATCACATAAATTCATTCAAGATAGTCATTCAAATTTTTGAAGGTACAGAAAGATTAAACGATAACTACAGTTTTCTGACGAGAAAATAGAACGTTATCTGCATGTGTGAGGAGACAAATTCAGCTTGTTGGTTAGCGAGCTGATCTAGCAGATGAATTCACGAGTATAGTAAGATTGTGGGAAGGTTTTTCCAGGCTTTCCCGCATCCAAGGGTTGAGGTTAAAATATTGCGACAAAACGCGAGTAAAAAAACAGCAAGATTAGAGCGGACAAACTCTCTTTTAAGCGCGGACGAATAAAGAAAAAACTCCTGTTCGGTGTGTAACAATATAAAGAAGAAAGTGTTTATTTACATATACAGAAAAAAAGGGTAAAGGGATAAAGACAAGCGTGAAAGAAAGGGAAAAGAGAAAATGTCCCTTAAGGGAAGAGAAAATGTTCATAACAAAAAAAAAAATATTTCTCTAGGCGCCTAAAAAGTTCTTTAATCGAGTAGAATTTTGTTACGGTTTAGAAACACTCACAGTTCTTGTAGAGTAGAAAAATTGATGGTAGATATAGGAATCTTGCAAGTGAGTTCATAGGTCGACGACAGAAGTCCAGTGGGTTCGCCAGAAGGAGTGGTGAAGAGATGCAACTTTGAATTGGTCTTGAATTGTGGGCCGACATTCGTTCCCAACAGCCCTTTAGTAGGTAGTTCTTTGGTTGAAAGTGGTTCTGAAGTTGACCGGAGCTCCCCCTCGTCGACCTTACACACCGTTGGCTGAATTCTCACAGGCAAATAGGCAAAGATTCTCCAAATTTATGGATATTTAGTTAGCTCCGAAGAATCGGGGACTTTTCCCTCCGAAATTGTTGAACAAATTTCCTGGCCCCTTCATTGGTCAGAAAATATATTCTTATCTCTTATAAGAAGTAGGGCTCTGGGAACCGGTTTTGAAAGTAATGAAAACAGGTTGGAGTGAACAAGCTGAGAGGTTTCCCCCAGAATTTATGGCACCATGGAAAGAATAATGTTGGTGGAATTCCTTTTTATATTTTCCAGCTCTCTCGTTAGAAAATATATTCTTATCTCTGATAAGAATCAAGGCTTTTGGGAGCCGGTTTTGAAAGTAAAAAGAGGTTGGAGTGAGAAAGAAAAAATAGCGAGAATGTGAACTTGTAAATATTGTTCTCAAATTAAATTCCAACAAGGTGCCAGATTAAGATATTTACTAAAAAAAGTTTGGAAATGTTATTCTTGCATGTTATTACTTATCGAATGATTTTGATCCTTACTGTGTTCCCTGTGTTTATGACTTAATACAAATTTAAAACATGAATAGAAAAAATGAATATCGATTATTTACTGATTCACACACAATATACAGATAATTATTTGATTTACATTTATGGTTTAATTTTTTACAGCGAGGTGCAAACTTTACAAGGCCAGGGAGACACTAGAGGTAGAGGGAAAATCTGGAGGCCATTTGCGTGTATAGGAGTTAAAGCTATTGGTTAACCCTGACATTGAACATCTTGCCATCCTCCCCTACAATGGATTGTATGTCCCTTGAGGCCGGGTGCAATCCCAACTGTCTTTCAAGGTCCGGTGCTGTCTCCGAGAGGACATCCATTCATCTTGATTAGTGGTAGTTACATGCGTTTACAGACACGCACACACACATTATATATATATATATATATATATATATATATATATATATATATATATATATATTTGATGTGCTCTAAACCGAATGAGCTACGAAAGACTAACCTCATAAGGCAAGTCTGAATAATGTCTTTAAGCGAAATACTTCTCGTCAAATAGTCTCGAAAATTTCATATCTACTCAGTTTCGTATTCAGACGTAAACCAAATCAATTTTCTAAAGAATCAATTAAAAAATAACTTTTAAAGTGATAAAATATGTATAAACACTTACTTTAGAAAACTGACGAGAAGAATTTCGCTTAAAGGCACTATTCAGAAAATAAGTTTTAAGAAACAGCAGATATTTTTTTTACATATAGTGCTCAATATTAATGATATTAAAAATAGAGCGTTAATCATATTGTATGAAAAGATTACTTAAATTAAAAATATCAATTTATTCCCAACATAGATGTTTCTTGGGAAGATTTTTTGGTAAAATTTCTAATCTTCAGGGGTTGTGATTTTAAACGGTATTTCCATTTTTTTTTTTTTTCGCTGGGGGAAATACCGTTTAAAACCTTAACCGCTGAAGATTGGAACTTCTACCAAAAAATGTTACCAAGCAACATCGATGACGGGATAAAAATTGATATTTAATCTTTTCATCTATATATACTATATATATATATATATATATATAGTGAGAGAGAGAAAGACAGTATTGGCACATGAATTAACACTTCATAGTGACTTGGAGTTCAATGCCTTAATCATTCAAGTGTGTATTACTCCTCTTTTTGTAGGCTCTACATAAAGCACCAAGATTTTATGGGATTAGAGGAAAGAGGAAAAACAATTTATTTCTGGTCTTTGTGTAGGAAATGTTTTGTAGATCATTCATAGTAGGGACAATTTTTTGATTGTTTATTTTATTTATTATCTTATATAGTGTTATTTATTTATATATTTAGTTATTTGTATACTTCCTCAGATTTAAAATTTTGCACGTGAAATAAAGTTTATTAGCGTTAAACTCTGGCGGATTATTTAAATTCGTGATGTGGTTTTCGGGTGAGTAGTAAGAATTTGTTTTCTTATCTACATTTTGAATGGGGATCTGACGTTTAGGCCTTTATCCTGATCTGGAAATGTAATTTATGCTATTTTCTCCTCTAAAAAGATTACGTTATTTTGTTTTATTGTAAACTAATGCAATTTTTATATTTCATTGTAATTTCTGTATTAGTATTTCGGTAGGTTTTGATTTGTCGGTTTGATAATTCATATATCTTTTGACAATATTGTGCTATTTTGACATCTCGGAAAGTTGTAACAACAACAGCAACGACACAACAATGGAATTAATATTCTGAACAACTCTTGCAAAGATAACGATTGTTCTAAAAATTATAAATAGTGTAGCCTCTCTTTAAGTGCTATATATTTTCAGGAAGAAGGCGATTATGGCTCTGCCTAACTTTTTTTTCTGTAGTTTCTGTAAAAATTGCTTTGTCATTATTTTTCCTAGGTGTGATATTGGATATATTTCCGTTTTTCCCAAAGCCTTTGAATTCAATGTGATTTTCTAATTGAGTGTGGCTCTTTTCTTAGTTTAGTTGACAATCAAAACTAAAGTCTCCAGCCTACACTGCTAGTTACCCTAGAAGATGGAGAGAGCAGGAAGATGGATTAATCTATTTCCTAAACAAATAATTGAAGAGAAACTGACTCACTCGTAATTTGAACTCAGTTTGACGATTCCATTTTCCAAGCTGAAGTGGCAGCTTTCAAGGCATCAAATGATTATTATGCTGCCTTTTTTAAAACAGCTTTCCTCTAGAACATTAGGATTCAACAGTACGGACTGGATATTTGAGAAGCCTTGATCTGTTTCCCACTCTCGAAAAGAGACGCGCAGATAATGTTTATCAGCGCGGAAAGTGGAATCGGTGTGCCGAGTTCAAATTCCCACCTAGTCTTTTTAGTGCTTTCGTACTAATACCAGTGGAAAAGGCATGAACCTATTCTTCCACACCATCGATAGCTTAAACAGCAGCGAAGACTGGGCTCTTAGACCTTGAGTAGCTATTATCCTAAGAGAAGGAAAACGCCAAATCCCAAAGACGTCGACAGACAATTACTCTGGGATCTTTCCAAAAATAAGCACAGCTCTTGAAAGATAATAAAGAACGGGTAGCTGTGGAGAGCCATAATCACTTACGTCCTGAAAGGGTTTCACATTCGAAAAGAATTTTGCTTAAAAATTCTGTTGAAGCAAATACCACTCTGAAACATTATTTCAAAGTGTTAAAAAGATCTCTTTAGGATATGTTTTTAAATATTTTCCACAAAGATTTGCTTTAACTCAGCACACCCAGACAAACCAAATTAAAGCAATTCATAAATTCTTCCAATGAACAGACATTCGTTTTCTCAGGCGAATATTTAAATCCAACTATTCTTCATAGACAAAATACCTAAGCTATACTAAATATTCATACTAAAGCAGTAAGATATTTAAATACACGCATATTTGGTCACAGTTAATCTCCGATATTCCATTTTCTATCCAAGAAGAGAAAATGGGTTTTCAACAAGTGAAACTGTCCAGAATTCGTGCTACGAATTAGAAATATCAAAATCAAGCAGATACGGAAGTATATATATATATATATATATATATATATATATATATATATATATATATATATACACACATATATGTGTGTATGTGTGTGTGTGTGTGTGTGAAGTGTTTCAAAAAATGACGTAAAAGTCGAAAACCCTAGGCGCACGACCCAGTAAAATATGCTCCCTCACAGTTCAACGATGGACTAAGAAACAGCAAAACTCTAAAAACAAAAATAATGTTGAACTGCTATGTAATATCGATCCTTCTGCACGACTGTGGATGCTGGACAATCTCTTCGCAGAGACTGAAGAAGAAACTTAAAACAGCAGAGATTGGATTCTACAGAAGGATACTGAGAATGCTATGGATGGAATATGTAATTAATGAAGACATTTTAAGATAAATGGAAACAACACCAAAACATATATATAAAATTAGAAAGAGACAGTTAAAATTCGAGATATATAATGAGGAAGAAACGGAGTCTTGGAGAATTAGACACTCACAGGGTATATTGATGACAAAAGGGGTAAAGAAATATAGCGAGTAACCTACCTAATGAGATTGTGTAAATGTTTTATAGAGAGTCGGCGTAATAGAAAAGACAGGACAGAAAGTTGTGGTGAGCCATGGTTCATGAGGAATTGAAGAGATACGTCACGTAAAAGAAGAATTCAATGTGTTTAAAAAGAGAAAAAAAAATGAGAACAGCAATATTGATCATTTTGAATATTACGTTCGTACCCAGCAATTGCGACAACAATCAGTGCGACGCCTATTCAGAGGGACGACGCTGTTGAATTCAAAAAGACAAACTTCAATTTCATACCTTCTTTAATAGAGCTGGGAAGATCAAATGACAAAAAAGAAGAGGAAACAGAAAGGAAACAAGAATAAATGAAAATGGACTCGCAATCAGTAAGAGACTTGTAAAGGAATTCTCAGCTCAGCCCAAAAGAATGGATGAGCGTTTGATGATCCAAAGCTTCGAGGTTTGCAAGGAATCAGCAGGCGACATATATTGAGTCTCATAACGTTAATATATTGTGCAACACCGTTGCATCCACACGGAATATAGACGCCATTTCACAACATTTTCACGACGTATATATCCAATGAACAAGAGAGGTCTGTATAAGTTTTTGTCTATTTACTACGAAAAGAATTTGGTAATTCTACATGCATACACATACACTTTCACTCTCTTATATATATATATATATAACACATATATATATCTTCGAGTACAGGGTTGGTATAGATGGAAAAATTTCGATTAGCAAAAACACTATTTTTTAAAGTGCTGAATACAAAGTAGAGCAAATAATATTTATTCAAAATTATAACATAAGTATGTTATAGCATGACCAGAAAAATAGCCATTTTGTTTCAACACTACTGGAGTCTAATCAAGTCAGACTTGATAATACACCAGTAGTGTTGAAACCAAATGTCTATTTTTGTCATAATTTTGAATAAATAAATAATAAATATATATATATATATATATATATATATATATAGAGATATAGATATATAGATAGATAGATAGATAGATAGATAGATAGATAGAAATGGCCATTTTTGTAGTAATGTTATAACATGCTTATGTTAGAATGTTTTAATAAGTATTATATATATATATATATATATATATATATGGCTATTTTTGTTGCGTTGTTATAACATACGTTAAAATTTTTGAAAAAATATTTCATATATATGAGTTGTGGTCAAATATAGATCAACTATGGATCGGAATCAGAATAATATAAAAACAAATAGAAAGCGTTTATCAATCTAACATGTTTCTCTTTAATTATAGCTTCATCAGAGAATGAGATATGGAGAAAAAGAAAATAAATTCTAACATTTTTGCTTTGTTTGATATTCATTAGTGAATCATGCATCATATATATTTGACTCCTTTAAACTAACGTTAGTATATCCTGTGGCATTCCAATTTCAACGAAAGACGACGCGCCCATCCGAAGTTTCAAGAAATAAACGGATACAAGTATCTATTTCTTCTTTTTCTTCATATTTCATTCTCTTACGAAATTCTTTATCTTTTCATCTATTATATATATATATATATATATATATATATATATATATATATATATATATATATATACAAAGAGTTACTCATACCTTGAATCAATTAACAATATTAATGCAATTATTGGTGATATCCCAGCGCTAGTAGACATAATTATAAGCATTATACTACTAATAATCCACTGAATGATGAGATCCTTATGTATAAAATGGATATGGTGTATTTTTTTAATTCAGCTAGTACTTTCAAATGCTTCACGCATTCATCATCGGGCTGTATTTTTTTTCTTTAGAATCAAAACTGGAAGACGAAATAAATGTATTTTTCCGACCGAAAGATGTTTTTAAGAATGAGCTATTTATTAACAGTCATGTAGTGTTTGAGTCTGCCTATTTCATTATGTTCATATATATATATATATATATATATATATATATATATATATATATATATATATATATATATTACATAATATAAACAATTAATTGAAATGTAATTTCAATTTTAGTACAGTACTCAATATCTTATGGATCGAGCCCCACAAAATGAAAATGTTAGATTTTAGGGATCTTATTAAAAACGTGACAAGCATAAGTAAAAGTCTTTATCGCAATACATCCGATTGTCAGACGTTTCAAATTAAGAAAGTTACCTTTTTAACAGAGGAAAAAAATACTTCATACAATTTCACAAAGAAAAAACAAAACAAACTAATAATGTGAGCGAGAGTGTGTGTCTCTAGTTGAAGGTAAATGCTACATTATTTCTGCCGAATGATGAAATTGAGGAATGATATTATATCACATTTTGGGTCCTGACCTGACGTTTCATCTTCAATCACTTTTTCACCACCTTAATAGAGCTTTTCTGTTTTTTTTTTTATAAATACTTTCCTGGTAATTGCTCTTCGCTATAGTACGTAAAATTTTATGAATTTAAGCTCAGTACTCGATTGGCGGCAAGGTCTCATCAATTCACTGTTGAGCTAGCTAGACGTAACTGTAAATTCTATACTGTAAGTTTCTTCTCTCAGTTATTGTTTGTGGAACTCTCTCTTCCGATTCTATGCTTTCCGGCCAACTTTCATCATAAAAAATTTAAATGCAGTGTCAATTGTTATCTGTTTTTCCCCAAGAGTGTTGTTCTATTGTTCTTGCTCCTTAATAAGGTTTCTCATTTTAACCTATCACACTTAATGACCCCATGTGACTTAGTGGCTTTACTGACTTCCTTGCGGTGATATGGGGATTTTCTAAGCTTGGCTGCAATGTGGCACACAGTCGAAAGTATGGGACACCCTGTGAGGATCGAGCTTACTACGCAGTCGTAATTGTTAATTGTTCTAGCGAAACAACCATGGTAACACTTACACCACGTCAACGTCTTGCATGATGTAATATAATTTAAAAAAAAATAAAGCACTATATATTCAGAAAACGTGAAAGTGGCCCTCATTCACAAACGTGTGTGTGTGTGTGTGAGAACAAACCGGTTTATATTCATATACACATTCTAATATATACACACGCATTTATTTCTAATGATCGTAGATTTTACACTTCTTGTCAGGTGACGAGCCGACGCTCGAAGCGAGGCAAAGTCTAGAATTTCAAATGCGTATAATTAACACAAAAGTACCCTCATCACTCGAACGATAGACGCAGCATACTCAAACTTAACGATGTGGACATTTGCTAAATTAAGCTAACTTAAATAAGCCTCCCTACAAACAGTAGCGTAACGTGGACGGGGCCAGAAGGGCGATTGCCCCCAGGTGCTAAATTTTTAGGGACTCAAAGAAATTAATTAGGTTGAGAAAATACGTACGAATCTAGAATTTATAACATCGTATGACTAAAGAGGAGGCGCAATAGTTTAAATTGCCCAGGGCGGTCAAAACCCACCCTACGTCACTGCCTAAGAATGTACCTTGATAGGTGCGCACTTAAATAATAAAAAAAGTATTTATAGTACACGAAAATATTAATGTTCAATAATAATCTCTTTCCAATTTCCAGTACATTTAACATAGCACTCATATATATATATATATATATATATATATATATGTGTGTGTGTGTGTGTGTGTGTGTGTGTGTGTGTGTGTGTGTGTGTTATAGACCGATATAGATAGTGTTGGCATAAGAATACATAGGTATCATAGCTGCCAGTTTCAAAGTTGCAGTGTTGATGTCCAAACTGTGTATAGTTCTAAATAATGGTAAGTCTTTCATACAAATATGGCAATTATATATATATATATATATATATATATATATATATATATATATATATAACGGTTACTACTGCTATTAAGCATTACTCTTCAAGTATGAATTGAGTTCTCCGAGCCGCTGGCGTATTTTGTATAGAGAAAAACGTTAAAATGCCCTTCTTTTTCGCGGCTCCACGGCCGAGATGCCAATGTAGATTTGATGCCAAATCAGTCCGGTTTCGATCCCGGCTTGAAGCAATCAGACGTCTAGCCACACTGGGTAGCTGTGATACAGAGAAACAGTCTGTCTGTGTATGACTGTATATATATATATATATATATATATATATATATATATATATATATATATATAAACAGTCTGTCTGTATGATGTATATATATATATATATATATATATATATATATATATATATATATAGAGAGAGAGAGAGAGAGAGAGAGAGAGAGAGAGGTTTCGTTAAATAATGTTTTCCTACATATTGTCGATGGGATCCTTTCATATTCGCGGATAAGCTTTTTTGTGCGGTTATTAAAAGCCGAGAGGAAAACACCGTTTTGGCTCATATTGTGTTTATTCCGAGTACTTTCGACATAGCATAATGTCATCATCATGGCATTGCTAATTATAGATTAAGAATTTAGTGTTCTTGATTGTGAAGGAAAATTTGTTGTGGTCATCCGAAAATTACGATTTTTATATGTGGAATCAAAAAACAATTATACCAACCAAGCTGCTAGAAGCGCAGAACAGCAAACAATCCCTTTGTTTGCAAAGAGCAGGCTGCCTGGACCTAATGTAAAGCGACTCCAACACCTTAAGATGGAAAAGTGAGTGCGAACTGGCCAAAACGGAAAACCAGTTCACACTGAAATCCATATATATATATATATATATATATATATATATATATATAACATAGAGAGCAGCGGAGGTGAAAGAAAACATCATAGATACACAGTCTGACGCATAAGGAAACTGAGATAAAAAATATGAAGGAAAACAATTTTATACAATTCATAATGTGTTTGCTCATTGTTCTAATGAGAAAAGCTGAATTGATTTAATGATTATCTCCCGTTTAAAGAAAATTTAAATATAACCAAATAATTCGACATCAGTCACTTTTTCACCGATGTGACACAGATTCCGTCTGTCTTTTCTACAAATATTTTCATATTTTGTACCCCGACTCCATGAATTTAAGACCACTACTAGATTGGTAACACGTTCTCACCGTTTTATTGCTAGTTGTAAACACACTTTATACTCTAATGGCTTCTTTTCTCACACTTCTTACTTGTGGAACTCTCTTCCGATTTCTTGCTTCCTTGATAACTACAAACACTCAAAAAATACAAATGCAACGTCAATCGCCATCATTTTTCCTGAATCCTTTTTCCTTTTTGCCCTTTCCCAAAACATAGTTTCTAAAATGTTCTCATTGTCTTTCACTCCTTGTATTCCCCTGCGTTCTTTTGAAATTATCGCCTTTCTTGGGGTGAAATGATTAAAATATAAAATAAATAAAATTATGCGTGTTTCAGTTTACAAATTGATTGCAGATTTATGACAATGGGAATCATAAAGTTAAAATTAATATTCTTTGCACTTTTTGGAAGAGTGAGTTTTACTTTGCTACTTAGACATACTAAATGAAACAATATTTATCAATAAAATGGTAACTTCATGAAATATATTTAAAAATATTAAATTCGAAGGCATGACCCCAATTTTTCCTTCTGTAAGTTCAGTCTGCAATGAGAGAAAACATTAATCATGGTCAAGAAATTATTGCCGTCGAGTAACTGAAGATGAAAGATTCTTCAGTTACTAGACAGCAGAGTCTGCCTATATTTCTGAGATGAGGTATTATGTACAGTATTTACATTAGTCGGACTATTGTCCTCATCTTTGTGATTGCAGATTTATGACAATGGGAATCATAAAGTTAAAATTAATATTCTTTGCAGTTTTTGGAAGAGTGAGTTTTACTTTGCTACTTAACCAACGCCTTCATCCACTGTGCCATGTGTCACACATGGCACAGTGGATAAAGGCATTGGTTAGATCCAGTGACAGACCCAAAGAAGGTGAGTTCAATTCCTGGTTAAGGCAGTGGAGAACTTTCAGAGGGAAAATTAGCAGGAGATAACTGATAATTGACATCCATCAAACATGGCACGTGGAACTAGAACAGTCTACCCCAGTGATCGAAATAAAGGGTTCAGTTCGAAATTCCAACCACCTGAAGAAGGCCGGAACGTACAACGGCCGAAACGTTGTGACAAATATGGCGACAAAGATGAGGACAATAATCCGACTAATGTAAATACTGTACTAGACAGCAGTAAGTGTTTTCTTCTAAGTTATTATATTACTCCCGCAGTCAACATTAACTCTACAGCTTTTATATTTAAGAATATTACGTCTATTTTATTTCTATCTTTGTCATGTCTCTTCAGGGCGTTGACGATACTGTCTTTTGTTCGCCTCAGCAATACGTGTGCATTTTATGATTCCTTTTTTTGGTTATTGTGTTCCCTGTTCTGTCATTCTTTTTCTCAAACATTTTCTCTAGGTATACAGATGTTTCTCTTGCTTTTAAATCGTCCTGGGAATGTTAAATTCCCCAATCATTTATTTTACTCATTTGTACTTCCGTAAATTGCGGCGTACAAGTCTAGTTTTCGAGCCGAAAATTATTTCCAAAACTAGGGGGTCGACTTATGTGACGGGTATAAAATGCAAAAATGTATCACCGAATTGAAAACAAGTGGGACAGCCCTCCTCACAATTAGTGTACGCCGCTTACCTTACCTTACCTTCAATAGGCTGCCACAAGTAAATCCCACTAAAACCTGTATTTGGTGAAGATATTTGGTGAACATATTTGTCGTTTTAACAAAAAAAAAAAATAATAATATAAAATAATAAAATAGTAACACAAATTCAGCACTCTGTTAATGCCACAGCAAGCATCGCGTCCAACTGCTGATACACTAAATGAAAACACCGAACGAAACGAATTGTAATACATTTAGGTAACTAGGTATTGTATGCTTGACATCTGCGCAATTTCATGATAGTAATGAGAGTTTAATTACACATAATAACAGTTTATTGAATATACAATGTAATTCATTTACCAGTCGGCAAAAGTGGTAGCCTACCGTATGGTTGGGGGTCGATCGATGCAGTCTGTACAGGCCTAACTCAGAATTTTGATCTAAATTCTTGAGGTCGACTTGTACAGCAGATTTAGTTGTACACAGCAATTTACTGTATATCATTTAAAGAAAAATGAAAATTATTTAAATATTTTTCTGTAATTGGCCCTTTTTCTGATTTATATTATCAAAGAGTATTTGCTGTTTTCGTTTTATAATAGTTAAAATGTCGTGTTTTCACGCGTCAGTTCATATTGTCGTTTCCCGCGATAAGTTTTAACTTTTGCCGCTACGTCTTATTTTTATCAACGTTTTCTTTGTCATTCCTACTCAGCTTAAACCTTCCTAATTCGTCACACTCCCTGTATCTCGTAATCCTAATAGTCTTAAGTGCATCCAATGTAGTAGCTTTCATAACAAACCAGTTTTATCTTGAGAAAACAATTACTTTGCTGGTTCAAACGTTCCTTTGTACTCATTGTTTGATGAGAGGATTCAAGGCCAAGAATGTTTCAAACGTTTAGAGGAATCAAAAATCATATAAAGAGATACTTTTACTCGAGATTAAAATATTTTCCTGTTTTTTTTTTATATGCAAATTTGAAGTTGGAAATAATAATAATTTTTCCTGAAAGTGTTTCATGCAACATAACGGTAAATACCACTTAGCAGAATATATGCATAACTTACGGCAAACAGGAGTTTCAATACATTAGAAAAATATCTACATGGTTTACTAAAATTAAAATGTAAACTTTTATTGATTAGTATATGTGCTTGTAGACTAACATTCCCAAAATCCGAAAAAAATAGGCCCAACAAATTTTAAAAGGGGTGCGGAAAAAGTAACTTGCTTAGGTCAGAAATTGGTCGTTACGGAGAAGGGGTGGATTCATGCCTTTCCCAAGGGTATTTGCGCATAAGTGAATATAACGAACCCAACGTGAATTGGAACTCGGCTCACGATCAACCATTTCTAACCATTATCTTTACACCAGCCGTACATCGCAGCTTAAAGCATCTTGTATTCCCGAGTGGTCACCTATCGATGTATTGACCAGGCTCAACGTTGCTTAACTTTGGTGGCTGTACGGAAACCGGTGTTTCAACGTGATGTGACCGTAAGTCTTAAATCAGAAAGTTAGTATTTCTGGGACCCATAAATTAGAATTGATACAGCTTGGAATATTGACCCTCACATGCCAAACTGAATACATGAAGAACAGGTGCAAGTCAGAGAGCAAAATACGTAACAATCGTATGTAAACAGATGGCAGAACATGGTGTGAGATAGATACTAAGACGACAAACATTGTTTAAAGCAAGAAAGAATAGAAAGCTGTGAAGGATCATAATCGCCTACAATTTAAAAGTACATGGCACGTAAAAGGAGAATAGTAATGTTTGTTTGTTTTTTTGTTTTTTAAATCCAGTTGAAAACTCTTGTGCCCTTACATGGATTCTGTCAAGTCAGCTAACAAATAAAAATCTATTAGAGGAGGTTTTTTTCTCTTAAAAGACAGTATACTTTCTTGTAATAAAGGTATTAACTCGGATATCTTTGAAAGATTCTAGCCGTTTGTGTGACAATGTTTTCTCTATGTCTGCAATTGCTTTGTCTTTCCAAAGAAGCATCAATAGTTAATATCCGAAAGCAATCAACTTTTACGAATGGATGTTTTCTTGAAGCATTGTTGGCAAAGAAAAATATCTGCCGCAAATAAAATTGTCACCAAATGCAATTTCCTATTTCACAGCCTTTCGGAGCAACATGCCCCTGGAACGTTCTGGCGACTCAGGTTTCTCAATCTGGCGAGAAGAAAAGGAGGTTTAAATCTTTAATAAAAAAAAAGACTAGGACTCCCGATTCAATGAACATTGGATTTGGGGATCGATACGTGATCCTGGGATTTAAGGCTGCATTAGTTCAGATAAAATTAAGCAAAAAGAAGTAAATAAATGAACTAAGAAAATAAATTAAAAAAAAGACCGTGAAACGCAGTTGTGTTTTCTGTTAGAAAGTTGTCTTTTTTTTACTACTCAATGAATGTAACACTATTTAAAAGTACAATCGATTCAGTTCTGCTATTTCCTGGCAGTTGAAACGACGAGAAAAAGCTATACAATCATCATTGTTATGTTTTATTTTTACTAGTATGTATTTCAGCTTATTTCTCTTGCTTTTTATCCCAACACCCAGGCCGTAATTTTAAAGCCGTTAGAAAGTGGTGCAATCGGAAACAAAGCATTAGGTTACAGGCTAGATTCGAATATACCAGAGCAGCCGCCTTACCGATCAGTTGACGAGATCGACCGGCCACAGAATCCCAGACCTATTCATATAACTTTCATTTCTTATTTTTCACTAACGTTTGATACGCCAACATTTTTCTTTATTTTTATATATACTAGTAAGTATTATCAGATTTTATCTGAGGAAGCATTGTCAAAAATGAATTCTTGCGGGAAAATAATATTTGGGGGTATATATTAGTTACCATTATGTTGCAGGAATAAACACTTCGGAGAGTTAATATTTACGAGCTCCAGAAAAATTTATCCCACAAACAATATTGGCAGACACACATTGGCAATATTGGCTGGACTCACATTGAGTCCAGGTAAAAAAAAAATAATACAATAAATATAAATGAAATAACAATTAACAAAAAGAATTACATGTGATGAAAGGAAAAATATGAAACTAGCTATAATAAGAATGTGCTTGTTCCTGTTTGTTTGTGCGCGCATGCGCGTAACATTTGCCTGTGTGATAGAGTACAATAGTCATGAGAGAAAGCCTTGAGAATCAACGCGCTTCAGTGGTCGACATTTTACCCGCATGCGGCTACATCTGAAAGCTAGGGCTAAAAAAAAAAAAAAAAAACTGTAATAGAGGCTAGGAAGAGAAATGTTCGCCTTTTAAGGGGCGCCCACTAGCGGCGTTTTTTTTTTCAAAGTCATGCAAACCCAACGATTCACTTTTTGATTGATATTCAATTCGTAGTATTTCTATAGCGTTTTATCGCAGTCGCAGGCCATCATAGAAAAGTCAGTAACTTAGTAATGATTCCTCTAATAAATTTGAATAATGTTAGCAGTGATTCTTGCTATTTTCATATGTTCTTTTTTTTATTTGTATAACTACAGCATATAGGGAATATATATATATATATATATATATATATATATATATATATATATATATATATATGTGTCCTTGGGGATTTGGGGATTTGAGTGAATATTTCCCACTTGGTTTTATAGGCACGTATACTCAGATGATGAAAGAAATTCGAATCATAATAAGCCTAATAGTAAGTCCTATACGTTCGAGAGAACAAAACTGGCAATTGCTCTTAAGATGACCTCGAATCAGTTTTAATTAGTGCAAAAAGATGGCTTGTAAATTTTAACGCTTCCAGAAAGAAACTGCTATCTTTGAATCACCATAGAGAACATTTTTACTTTCAATAAACATGGCTAATGCTAATAATAATTGGTGCAATTGTAAACCTACCGAAAGCAAAAGAAACGAAAATGCATCCATTGAAAATTAGTGGGAAAATTGAGACTTTAGTTGGACTTTGGTTTGAAAACATATATTGAATACTTGTTGTCATTCAGTTCACAAATAAGGATCACCAGACAAATGCAAATACACAAATACTACTATTACTACTACTACTACTAATAATAATAATAATAACAGTAGTACTAATAACACCAGTCGACATTTTTTAGACCCAAATACTGTTGGGCAATCAGCACATGTTTATGGGCTATTTTTTACGCTGAATCTAAAAATGAATTCAATTTCACATCACGTTTTCTCAATACAGATAATTTCTATTTTTCTTAAAATAGACCAAACTATCGAATTCTCATGGATAGGCCACAGCTTAAATTTGCGAGTGATGTAGTTGAAACATTTCGTTTCATGTTAAAATGGTTTATCATTCAAGAAAAAAGTATCCAAATACCTTTCAAAATGAATTCTAAGCTATATCAGCTAAGATAAGCCGACCTAAATATGCTTGATTTTATGGAAGATGTCTCACTGGAAATATTCTTGTGCCTTCAATGTTCTTAGTTTGTTAAATCTTTGTGATTTGTTTTCTTCTCTACTTTTCATAGAAGAAACTCTTTAGAAGTCATTCAAGAACAGTAATTTTAGTTTTTATTAGTAGTTTTTACTTTAAACCTGAAATAAGATTTTATCATATCACTTGAATTTACGGAGGTCTGGCATTATCATTCAATCTCTGTATAACATGCATAGGAATATCGATAAATAAGGGTTGTTAGGGTGTCAAGCGAGTGTATTTGAGACAAAAAAGATTAGAATTTTCTTTATCAACGCTTAAAATAGTCACCAAACACCAGATAGGCATAGCCAACTATGCACTTTGCAAAAGGGATGTTAACATGATGGCTGATTTCTGGTGGAGCATTTAAAGAGAGCAACCTTCTCAAAAGCACCGTAGATTTTCTAAGAAAAGAAGATTTATACTTTTGGATGGACAGACAATGTATTTTTCATTCCTTCGTATCTTTGCCAGTTTTGGTTCAAAAATTGATGACACCTGTTTGCTTTAATTTAATTTTGTGTGGGGTTTTTCAGAAAAATCTTTCTGAACTGGAAATTCTGAAAATACATTCTTTAAGTTATTGGGATAATTATTCTTTTATGATAAGTTATTCTAACCCGAAAACTTTTAAGGTTGGTTCTACTTAGCCCTGGCATATCACAGTTGAATGAGTATTTTGCCCTATGAAAAGAAAAACAGAAGTTATCTGTACTGAGAAAACTTGGTGTGATCGGAAAAATGGACTTGATATTCAGATTCAGCGTGAAAAAACAGCCCAGAAACATGTGCCTATTGGCGAACAATATTTGGTTCGAAGAAAAATGTTAATAATTGTAGCATGATCTGTTGACTGTAGTCGCAGTGAGATTTCAGATTGAAATTTGAAGGCAGTTCGTAAAACAGAAGAAGATAATAATAATAATAATAATAATAATAATAATAATAATAAAAAGCAACATCAAGAAAATCAAAGTAAAGCATTAGTATCCCATAGCTTCAGACGTCTGAGTTGCTTGACAGTGGAAATTTTAGCGAAAGGTGCTAGTTGTAAGTTCGTACGACTTTGTGGAGAACATCCGTCTTCGTTTGAAAAATTTTGAATTCAGTGTTGCCCTTCTAAGATTTAGATGACTCTGAATTGAAAACTGCGAAAAAGACAGAAAAATCTCCATTATCTTTCCAAACAAGTCATGGTAATTAACATATAATGAAGAAACCGATTTTATTGAGAGTCAGGGTTGCCTACGTTCTGAAAGAACAAGTCATTTCATTTTAAATATTTAAATATTATTAGCCGTCTTCATGGTACTTTTTCTCTTGCAGCAACAGAAAATCATTAAATCTCCCAAATATTTATCCTGAAAAATTATTAATTCTTAGTTCTGCCTATGCAATTAAAGTAAATAAAATTAATTTCCGATTTATGACTTTCTTAAGTAAGAAAAAGGAAGTTGGAAGCTGAAAAATTGAAAGTCAAATGTATTATTTACATATATTCTATAGGCAACTGCTCCAACGATCTATATTCACTGGTTCCCAACCTGCATGAATTTAAGCGTCCTACTAGGTGGGCATCTTAGTCCCACCATTTCACTGTCGAAACGGCTAAATGGAGCCATTTCTTCAACTCTAACAGCTTCTTCCCTTGCACTTCCCGACATTGGAACTCACTTCCTCTTATTTCTTCCCTGATAGCTATAATCTTCAAATATTATAATGTAATGTCAATCGACATCTTCTGATGCCATGACCTTGATCCCTGTCTTTTTCTTTATCCTTTTCCCAAGCACTCCTCTTTACTCTTACTCTCACTCTCTGTAACCCCTTGCGTGATAGTGGCGCTCCTGTCATGCTTGGGGGGAATTGCTTAAAAATATATAAAGGAAAACGACCTTGATTCATCGTTCTAAAATAGTTTGATTCTGAAAGTTAAAACAAACATTAAATACCAACAATACTTTTATTAATTAAACGAAAATCATCGTTCAAAGGATATAATTTAATGAAATTCATCAATTACTATTCATCTACTGGTTTAAACAAATCACTAATCACTAATTTTTCTTCAAAAGCTTCCTTGATGACAGAATTGTCAAAACGTTAGGCAAAAACTATTTCGTTTAATATAAGGGCTTAATCAATTTTAATATAACTTATGTAATTAAAACGAAGCAGTGGTGACTGTTCTTTTTACATAGAAACTTAAAAAATAATCACTTTGTTTTTTGAAAGTTGTGTTTATATTTGGAGAAAAAAAAAAATAGAGAATCAATTGGAGACGTTAAGTGCTAAAAATCTGCATTTTAGCGTTCGATTAAACTTTTCACTAATTAATGTAATTTAATGAAACTTTCGGTATTTACTCATTGATTACCGAAGGAACTGAAAATTTTAACAGAAAAAAAAAATATAATCGGTACTTAGAAATATCAATAAGCGTAACTGCGAATAAAGACATTCGACTGTTTTAACATTTTCAAAATAAATGAATTAACGCATATATCCTCTGTTGGGGCGTTAGTTTTAACGTCAGGTATTTGATTTGGGAAAAACACGTGTCTCCTAGAGTACCCCAACAAAATGGAGGACTTGCATGTGTGCTCGCCATGATAAAATGCCAAGAAACAAAAAGAACAAATATATATATATATATATATATATATATATATATATATATATATATATATATATATGTACAAACAAATGATAATGTATTAACAAGAAAATTACACAAGTGAAAAAAATAGTTATGTATGTAAAAACATGTATATGAAAATATTTAAAGTTCAAAGGATGTGAAGCGAGCGAACAGTATGTGTGTGCGTGTGTGTTTATTTTCCCAATGGGGGAATCGTATTTTACACGAAAGACTTACATGTTGACGTGTAAGCGAAAAAGTAAGACGATGAGAAAAAATATCGCAGAATATTTATAAACCGGTGAGCATTACCTTAGCAAAAAATCAGGAAAGTAAGTGGAGGATGGAACCATAGCGTCGCTGCTGTGGTTTTCCATAGCAATTTCTATAGCAAGTTTTTACGGAAAGAATTTGGTTAGTGAGGGCAATGATCACCATGGATAAGTTGGAAGATTATCCTGGAATATTATATATATATATTTTATAAATTACCTTGAGTGAAATAATATTTTCAATCGTCAGCCTGACGATTGCGTCTAGCATGAAAAAGCCTGTCGCCTCTAAGTGTTGACTTCAATGTTCACTTATATATATATATATATTTTACATACGCTCTATCTCTGATATTGAGCAATTTATCTCAAATATAGCACATCTTAAAAAATTTATTTCTTCACATATATATATATATATATATATATATATATATATATATATATATTTTTGAACTTTATTTCAATCCTTCATGAGCTTATCATCCTTTAGCTGTGATTAATTATGAACAATTAAGCTTTGAGAGTAATTATGCATTCTTCGTCTTCAAAAAAAAAAGAGTTCAATAGTGTTATAAAAACCTTGAGAATTCCAGTAAGATAACTTTAATCATTTGTAAGATACAACGGTTCAGAGATTAATCTAACAATTAGACAATTTTAAAAAAATTACACCCGGTATATATATGAGGCAATTTGGACAGAGTTCCAATAAGTGAATAAATTTTATGTCTTCAAGAAGACTATCCTTCTTCAATTCTTAAAGATTGGCACTACAGAATCACAAACAAAAGAATTGTACCAAATACCAAAAATACATTACTTGAACAATTCCAATGACAGCATGACTAAAATGGATAGTACATGCAATTCTAAGGGAAAATAATGATATAATCAAGATGTTGATGTTCCACATTACCTTAAACAATAGGTTAGTAAGGAAACCCTCCATTAGTACTAGAAAAGAGCTATAATGACTACTAGATTTGAGAAAACTATTTTCCTGAAAAATTATTTTAAAAGAAAGATTTTATAAATTTCAACCTACAGCTGTACTAAAAATAACAGTGAACTTGAGAAATATATTTCCCTGAAAAAACAGTTTTCAGATTTTATAAATTTCAAATGACAGTAATGCTAACTGTTCAATCAATGAATGACAAATGATTCCTTATAAGGAAATGGCTAATATGATTAGTACTTAATGTGCAAAATCATAGCCTATCTTATGCTTTTCAGTGGATTCTTGTGCTGATGATAAAGAATTCTTGATAGATATAGCAATTATTTTACTAAAAAATGCCTGAATTATGTAAAATAACAAAGTTAATATAACTTAGATTACTTCTTGATGTTAGGGTATTTGAAATAAAAGCTAATATATGATAATGGTTCTGTTGAAGTAAAAGAGGAAAATCTTAAAAAGTGAGTACATTCATTTGGTTTTTGTTAGTTGAATGATGTTATTTTCAAAAAAAATGTTACTGATGTTTTGAATAGGAAAAACAGTTTAACTGTTTTATTTCTCCAGAATAGTAATTAAAGTGAAAAAGATTATTCATGGGGTCAAAATTTAAAATATTTCAAGCTAAGAAAACTAATCAAAGTTAGAATTCAATTAACCTACGGTTTTCTTTTTTATTATTCAAAATGAAATAAATGCAGTAATGTCTATCTATATATCTGATATGCTGCCCAAAACCATTGTAAAAAAAATAAGTTGGCAAGAAGGATTCCCCTGACTGTTTTACAGTCATTTCTAACTTGAGAGTTTGGTTGAATATTGGCTTGTCTGGGTCAGCTAAAATTGGCAGGTTTACGAAAATAGCCATACTTTCTGCTAAGTTTTTTTGTTATTATTATTTTAAAATATTTTATTCAATATATTTGAGTCAGGCTCAGAGGTATTATAAATATCGATGGAGTTAAATACTTCTAAAAAGATTTTAAAAATCTTTGAATTTATTTCAGTTATATTGACCACATTATTATTGAATCTAAATATGAGTTGTTCAGAATTTTAGCTAAAAATTACCATGACTCAAGAATACCAACAGGCAAACCTGTGTCCAAAATAATATACAAAGATGTGTCTTATACTTATTTAATTATTCCTCAACTTTAAAAATCCTGTCTAAAAATTTATATATATATATATATATATATATATATATATAATATATGTATTTCTAGTTAGACATATTATATAATATATTTTACATTATTAAGACCATTGCATTATTTTTTGTCCAATTTTAGAATGAGGAAGATACAACAATTTATGTTGTGATAAATAAATAGACAAATGTTGTTCAAATATCATATAAATAATATATATATATATATATATTTTTATATATATATATTTATTTAAAAATTATTTTTTAATTATGTTCAATAATTTCAAATAATGTAAATAGTATGTGAATATATATATATATATATACTATTTAAACATTTTATTTTTTAAAAAATTCAATAAAAAATCATGTTTATCACAACATTTTTGCTGTTGTTCATTCCAGCATTCTACAAATGAAAAAAATTATGGGGACAAAGATTTTCAATGGTCCGAATAATGTAAATAGTGTATATAATATCTCATCACAGAAATATAGGTTATATATATATATATATATATATATATATATATATATATATATATGTGTGTGTGTGTGTGTATATTTTGCATATATATATATATATATATATATATATATATATATATATATATATATACAGTGGGGAAATAAATATTCGTACACTTAAAAAATTGTATTTTTATAAATGTAAAAGCCTTAAATAAAACAAATCTTGGCACATTTTATGTATAAAGACACATACTATTAAAAATAATAATAAACTTAATTAATTCTTATTCTAACAGAAATTAATGCATTTTTTTAAAATTCTAACTGGTGAAAAAAAGTATTCATACAAATCAATTATTAGAATAAAATAAACAATTAATTATGAAAAAAAAAATATTCTAGAATGTTCCAGTAATGTTATCAGTAATTATAGTTAAAGCTATTAGCCATTATCAGAGCATTCTGCAATTTCTAGTCTTACGAGAAGGTTCTAATAATGCCCAAAGGTAAAGAATTGACTATTTCACAAAAAAACACATTTTGTTTCTTTGGAAAGATGGGGACAGTTACAGAATGATTTCTAACAACCTGAATATTCCTTTTACTACAAATGCTTCATTCATTGCAAGGTTTAAAACTCATAACAGCGTCGAAAACCAAAGATGAACAGGTGCTCCAAGGAAGATTTCTCTAAGATCAGCAAGGATATTAGGATGCCAGATCCAACAAAATCCACAGGTTACCGAAGAAGAGCTGCAGGAACATCTGCGTGCATTTAGGGATTAAAGTAACCAAGTGTACAATAAGTAATGAACTATACAAAAACAGTCTGAAATAACGCATCCCAAGGAAGACTCTACTCCTCTTGAAATGACACAGAGATGATAGGCTAAAATTCATTAGAGAGCATAAGGATAAAGAATATTCACTTTGGGAAAAAGTGCTATGGACAGATGAAACTAAAATAGAGTTGTTTGGTCATAATTATCGAAATCATGTGTGGAGGAAGGACAGTGAAGCCTACTTACCAAAGAACACATTGCCAACTGTAAAGTTTGGTGGTGGCAGTATCATGATCTGGGGCTGTTTTTCTGCAAAAGGTGTTGGCAGAATATCAATAATAGATGGCAAGATGAATGGCAAAATATACCAGAAAATCCTGCAAGACAATTTAATGCATTCTGTTGAGAGACTTCGGCTACCTCCTGATTGGGTTTTCCAAATGGATAATGATCCTAAGCATACCGCTAGATCTACAAGGAAATGGTTAGCTGAGAGTAATGTTGATGTCTTGCAATGGCCAAGTCAGTCCCCAGACTTGAACCCAATCAAGAATTTATGGCAATATTTGAAAATTCAAATTGGGAAAACAGCACCAACAAATATCAAGAATTTGAAGAAAATATGCCAAGAAGAATGAGACAAAATACCAATCAATGTGTGCAAATCATTAGTTGAGATGTACAGGAATAGCCTGGTAGCTGTTGAACTCAATAAAGGATATTCCACAAAGTATTAAATTAATATGCTTTTTTTGTTTTGTACAAATACTTTTTTCATCAGTTAAAATGAAAAAAAATGCATTAATTTCTGTTAGAATAGAGAATTAATTAAGTTTATTACTATTTTTTTAACAAAATGTATCTTTACACATAAAATGTATCAAAATTTGTTTTAGTTAAGGCTTTTACATTTATAAAAATACAATTTTTCATGTGTACGAATATTTATTTCCACCCACTGTATATATGTGTGAATATATATATATATATATATATATATATATATATATAAACTGTTTTTGTTAAACTCAACTCTAAGGTGTGTCTATTTAATTTTTATTGTTTTACCACTTTTTTAGAACATGTTATAAATTGGAATCAAAATTTCACTGATTTCATATAAAATATCTCAATTTTATTAGACGCCACAATATGAAGAATGTATTTAGATTTATTTTTAATTAAGTGATTTATTTTTTATAACTTATCAACCCTTTCCAGGTTATTTAAAGACAGAACATATTTTTAGATTGTAAGAATATTTGGGAGATAATGATTTACTGATACAAATCCTACTTATTAACCCATAGCTGGTGGGGAGAAGAGGTGGATTTATACTTTCTGCAAGGGTATTTGCACATAATTGGATATAGCAAACATCACTGGAATTGGAACTCAGTTCTCTGATTTCTAATTTTGACTGATTATCCATTACGCCAGCTGCACATCCAAGTTCACTGCACCTGATATTCCCAAGTGATCATGCATCTAGGTACTCCTGCTCAGGTTCAACATTTTTTAACTTCAGTGATTATACAAAAGCTTTTGTTTTAATGTGTTATTAATAATTAAACGTACATTTTCGGGTGATGTGTATCCTGCAATGATCAGCAACTTTGAAAAAATAAATGATGATTCATGTTCACTGTATTCACTTTCATAAAAATGCTTTTGGAAAAGGTGTGAATACACCTCTACTCTTTCAAGCTTCAGGTTAAATAGCAAGGCTGACTGTGCCCTCTTGCCTCGGTATGGCAGTCAGTGAAGGAGAAAGAAATCTATGTATTCAGCAACCATCTTGAAGATGGATGAACTCTATCAGGCTATCTTACCCCACGGCTGCCATATGCATAATGCCACAATGACCCTCATGGCTTACAGGGTTTGTAATGTGATGTTTTCACAGTGTAATCTGAATATTGAATTATTGTTTTGAACCTTTCATAATCCTATTGATTTCCATTTTCTACAAGGGAAAATTAAAATATCTTACCTTACAAAACACTTTTGGAATTCTGAAATGAGTCTGGTATATTTCACAAATCAGAAGTCACTTACCTGAAATAAAGTGAAAAGTAAATGTTAGATTCAAAATTTGATATGTACTTAGTAACTAATTAGTTGTAGCTAATTTACATATAACAAAAAAAAAACATCACTTGAAGACTTCCAACAGCAGCAACAATAAAAATGTGTAGAACATGTAACTGGAAGGGAAAATATTAATTAAAGATATTAACTTTTCCTACTAGAGATTCTTTAAATAATCATATTGTGATCAACTGAAAAAGTTTTCTTATATACATTTCTGATGAATTCAGTTGTGTGCTTGAAAATCTATTGATATATTTGTCTCAATGTTTAATGAAAAGGTTTAAATTGACTTTTTGCTAACTGATACTTTATTAACATATACTTATCAAAAATGTTGATATTTTGTCTGTCAAGTATAATTACATATAACATTTTTTATAATTATTTTATAAACTTGCATGATGGTAACAGTTTTTTGGCATTCTCAAATTAAATATTTTCTACAGAATTTTTGAGATGTAGAATTATCTGTCTATATTTCTGAGATGAGCTATTATGTACACTATTTACATTATTCAGACTATTGTCCCCATCTTTGTTGCCATATTTTTTACATTTCAGATGTTGTACACTCTGGTCTTCTTCAGATGGTTGGAATGTCAAACTGAACCCTTTATTTCGCTCACTAAGGTAGACTGCTTTAGTTCCACATGCCATGTTTAATAGATGTCAGTTATCACTGTTAATTTCCCTCTCCAATTTCTCCACCACCTTAACTGGGTTTTGAACTCACACTCTCTGGGTCCTGCCACTGGATCTAACATCCACTGTGCTATGTGTCCTTGAGGACACATGTCACAGTGGACAAAAGGTGTTGGTTTCATCCAGTGACAAGACCCAAAGATTGTGAGTTCAAAACCCGGTAAAGGCATGGGAGAACATGCAGAGGGGAATTAACAGGAGATAACTGATAAATGAAATCCATTAAACATGGCTTGTGGAACTAGAACAATCTACCCCAGTGAGCGAAATAAAGGGTTCAGTTTGATATTACAACCACCTGAAGAAGGACGGAGAGTACAACAGCTGAAAGATTGTAATAAATATGGCAACAAAGATGACAACAATAGTACAAATAATCTAATTAGCGTATGTAGAATTATCATCATTATATACTTTGCTATTTGGCCAGAGTATTAAGAAACAGGAAAATTTATTACAAACAAAGAAAAGAGTACTGAACTGTTTGGTGATACCAGTTCTCCTATATGAAAGTAAATGATCAACAATCTTCTCACAATTAAATCTCATTCTACTGAAGGATGCTTAGAATATTATGTACCGAACATGTGAGCAATAACAAAATATTAGCGAAAATGGAAACAAAAAGGAGAAATATTTAACATCAGGAAGACATAGTTGAAATTTCTAGAACACATAATGAGGAAAAAGGGCTTGGAAAATCAGATACGCACAGGAGAGATTGAAGACAAGAGGAAAGGAAGAAAACAATGCCTAACCTACTTACTGAACTTGATTAAAAGGATGATGGAGGATGATATAACAAAAAGCCAAAATTTATTAAAAGCTACAAAGGACAAAAAATTATGGAAAGCCATGACTGACTATGTTCTGAAGGAACATAGCACATAAAGAAGGCGGCACTTCTTACAAGAGATTATCAAAAGGTTGTGACCAATGCACTCTCTGACGTTCTTCAGATACCTTTATTCATATTATGTAGCCTTCTTCTAATATTGAACCAAACACTTGAATTCCTCGACAGGGACAACAACATTATGACTAAAACATCTGAGATACATACACCCTTGTGCAAATTAATTAAATAAAAACAAATAATTCTGTTATTATTTTATTTTTCATATTTTCCCTGTGCACATGTAAGTACTTCATATGTCCATTTCACAAAGTCTTTCCATGCACATTGACAACAGATTCTCAACTGGATTTGAATCGAAAGATTTTCCAAGCCAGTCAATAGTACTTTGACTAGCTCACTAGTAAGGCTTGCTGGTGTGTTTGTGCAGCATTACAATTTTCATATGATTCCTTGGAGTAACATCCATCACAGATAATGGCCACGTGACAACTAATCAACAGTCAAGACAATAGTGTCTGGGCATGATGAAATCTGATGCATTCATGGATGACACAATATTTTTCAAGGCCAAACAAATTTAATTATACACCCTGAAAATAGATTCATATTACTTCACACCACAGCAAATGACCTAATCTGAGGGAAAAATAGAAATCAATTACACCCTGTCACTCCAGTGGGTCTAAAACTGACTGTATGGTGAAAGAAAGGAAACTAAAGTGGTTGTTTCAATTAATTTGCACAAGGGTGTATGTCTGTCCAAATTGCAAAGCATATAATAATTAAATAATTTCAGGATTGCACACATTATATTTTATTAATTATTTTTTTCATTTGCTTTCACCAGATGCAATATAAACCTGATCAAAGCCAAATGTAGACTGAGTGGCCATCGTTAAATATAAATAAGTGAATGGAAGAACTGCTCAACAAACAGAATTTACAAAGCATGCAATAAACAATTACAAGAAAAAGAAAAAAAACAAACAAGACAAAAAAATAGTACAGTGTAATGAAACAATATATGCAACGCCAAGCAAAAGTAATATGGCAAAAGTTCATAAACTAAGAATTGGTGTTGACACAAAAGAGCAAGGTCAGATAAGTGAATGAAGCATCCTGAGTGATATGAAACTGAGAACTGGCCTGTTTTGTTGGCTAGGAAGAAATCCCAGCATGCATTTGTATGGAGATGGGAAAGTATTTTGCAGTCATTCCTACTGAGACTGGAACCAACACCAGCAAATGTATTAAGCAAAAAATGACAAAAACAACAAAGAGAAAGATCCAAGTCTGAAGCAGGCATAGAACAAGGAAACTGAAAAATAATCTGACCTTTGGCAATATTGGCCTCACTGAAAGAATCGTTTGATTTTTGGCATTAGATAACGTTAGGAGTGTTAAATTATAACAAAATACAATGAAAATAATCAGTTTTGAGTGAATTGTGACTGCTGTCATGTCAGTGTGCATTACTTTTCCAAAGCATTTGTCAAGACTGGCATAGTATTCTTCATTGAATCCAACATTGAAGATGACAGAAAATAAGCGGCATTTTTTCGTGTATTATGATTTTTTTTTTAAAGGAAAGTAAAACTGAAGCTCAAATGCCAAAAAGGATTTGTGCAGTTTCTGGAAAAGTTACTGGGAATGATTGAATGTGTCAAAAGTAGTATGCTAAGTTTTGAGCCTGGGATTTCCCTTAAACTCAGCTCTAGTGGCGGGTGGGGAGAGACAGAATGAGAGAGCAAATGACAAGGAGAAAAAGACAATGAATATATTACTTTAGAATAATCAACAATATAAAATATTGTAGACATATAAAAAAATATTAAAATCATGCAATGAAAATCATTTACATCAGTTTGTTTATGTTAGTGATCATTGCAATGTATGGAATGAATTTTTAATGTGCTGAAGAAGTATAAATGTGGCACAAGGCCAAAAAAGGGGGATTGAGTAAGCCGTTGTCTACTAGTCCTATCCTAATCTAACTAGTTTCATTCATTGACCTATCCATACCAATAATTTTCCATTCACCATAACATCACATTTATTCTTACTCGTCACAACACAATCAACAAACTACATCATTTACTCATGAAAATTTTCAACTTTAAAATTATCTGTACAATTTTTCAAGGGATTAGCGAAAATAATAATCCCCAATGATTTCTATGCAATGAAATATATGTAAAATATATAAATCCTAATGAGCCAGGTATTACCTACCTAGGTTTCACCACATGGGATCATCAGTCAGTTCACCCTGATGTGGTGAAACCTTGGTGGGTAGTATGTGGCTTATTAGAATTCATTTATTTCACTTTTGCTCTACTTAGTGTATTGAGCACTGTTTGTTTTAACTTATTACTTCCTGTTTTTTTTTTTCTTTGTACCAGAGATTTAAGGTACTGGATGATTTCTTTCATCATGTTTGGAGGCTTCTGGCACTTTCTTTTTTTTCATTTTTCTTCGGATGCCAACATATTTGAAAATTGTAGTATCCATTTTTTTTCACTCACCGAGTTTTAATATATATATATATATACACACACACACACACACAACAATTAAACAAAACTGTATTGCGCTGTATGAAATAACTGCTAAAAACAAACCACTTCCAAAATTTATAAACAAATCATACAGTTGCATGATGGGATACCTTCCTAACAAATTAAAATGGACCACCTTTAGATCTCATCTACCATATTTTTGTTCTTTCCTGTTTTGAATTCTGAACTCTACAATCACTTGATTGTATCACTTTTGTATGTGAACATCATTCTTACCTTGTGAACTTTTGCCTTCTTACTGTTACTGCTGCTTTGCCTATCATTGATGGGTGTGTGTATATATATATATATATATATATATATATATATATATATATATATATATATATATTTATTTAGTATTATTTTGACCTATTTTCTCCCTTTTCTTATTCTTTCTTTGTAACTTTGTCAATTCCGTTTGTTTAGCTTTTTTTACCAATTACACATAATCACGGTCAATTACACCACATTTAATCATTTTTATGTGTAGCTTGATTACAAATTTCATTATGAACTGATGTTACAGAATCACAAACAAAGAACTGTACTAAATAAGAAAAAAACATCACTACCAACAGCTGCAATAAATAAAATGGACATGAAGGTTATGAAGAAATCCCCCATCAATACTGAAAAGAGTGATAACTGCTACTAAACTTGAGAAATCTGTTTTCCAAAAAACGATTTTTATAAATTTCAACCAAAAGCAGTATTGGTTTTTCAGCCAATGAATTACAAATGTTTCCTTATAAGAAAATGGCTAATATTATGAACACCATTGATGGGTTCTTTATTTGAAATAAATGATGATGGGTAACGAAAAGTGGTAGCTTTACAACTTTATAAGACAGAGATTTTCAAGCAATCCTAATAATTATGAAGTTGTTTTAAAGATGGCAGAAGTTAGTGCAACAGAATGATAAAGATGTTTTTTTTATTTTCACTTAATAACCCCTCCCCGATACATTTTAGGTTATTCAATACTTTGTTTTGTTGAATGAAAAGAACTTTTAAATCTTTAGCTTTACAAATATTTTTCCATTTATTCTTTTGTAACTCATCTTGTTCTATGATTGCTTCCCCAAACACTTAATTATATAGAATTAATATTTAAACAATAATAAATTGAGCCCCTTTTTTAACTGATAAATATCTACCATTTTTTGTGATGATAAAAAAATCCTGAGAAATCCATGTTCTAAATAATAAATTCATTGATCAGGCTGGTACCAGGTTTATCATTTCCTATGAAAAACTATTTTAAATATTTTGTGATATTTTTAAAGAACAAAGGAGAATTGGAAGCATAGCAAAATGAAACCAGGTTCTGGATAATGATGTTGAGTTAAAGGTTTATCTAGTCATTGATGGATATTTGAAGATTTAATTCATGGTTGCAAAATGAAAAAAGAAATGATCATTTTCCCTTCATAAAAATGAGCTTTCATTTGATGTTTGACACTTTATTGATCAGTGACAAAATATTGGAATTCTTTCTGAAGACTTTATAAATATTGATAAAGAAAATACGAGTAATAAAACAGGATTCATGATTAATTTATCAATAGTTCTTATATATATATATATATATATATATATATATAGGCAAGGCAGCGCGGTAGTGTAATAGACAGCATCTTGGATTGAGGAATCGGAGAGCTGAGTTTAAATTCCAATCAAATCCATTGCATTCACTTATGTGCTAGTACCCTTGGGAAAGGTATGCATCCCCTTCTTCTCCCTCCAGCTATGGGTAAATAGCAGAGATTGGCTTCTATAGTCTTGGATGGCAACTGGTCTACAAGAAGGACAACTCTGAATTCAAAACCTGTGGAGGTTTGTTTGGGGGCATTGTGACATGTAGTGCACCAGGTTTCTGTATTTGTCCATTCAAAAAGTGTGGATGTTTCTGCACAAAACCTTCACCACTATAATCAAATCTCATGTGCTGGCATCGGGCTGTTGGTTCCTAGTAACTGATCTACTTGACCCTCATACATCGAATTCGATGGGAGAGTTTGAGTAAATATATATATATATATATATATATATATATATATATATGAGATAGATATAACTGTTATTTTAAGTGTGTATATGTTTTAATTGATATCCCTGTTTTGTTTTGTTTTCTTAAACAGTGAAATTAATATCAAACAGCCTAGTACACAGAAATCTAACTAAAGAAAAATATGCCTCACAACACAACACAAACCTGTATCAATCTTTTCCATCAAGATAATCATAACTTTAACTAAATTTTACCATTACCAGTTTGACCAGGGAGGCCATCTTGATTATATGTCACCCATAATCTCTATGCTTAAGTTAAATATAATAGAGCTACTTCTCACTTAATAACCAGATGGAAATCCAAAGGTCTGCTTGTTAAATGAAGTTGTCCTTAACTTATGCATGTTATGTGTAAATAATTATATCATCCCAGAAATTATGACAAGAGTTTAGAACATTAAATTTTGGAAAAACTCCTCCAATTTCCCTGGCAATGTTAATATAAATACAATGCATTACAAAACATTTTGGAAAATTATGTAAAGTCTGTTTTCTTAGGAGAAAATCAGGATGTTTTTCATTATATTTGGGTCTTAAAAAAAAGTCTTTAGACAAAATATAACAAGATACACATGCTTGTCTTAAGATAGTCAAGAATTTTCAAAGATTATTCAAATGATAAGATTAGAAGAGAAGGTAAAAGATTTTTTCAAAAATGAATTCAGTGAAGAGAAACGAAAAGGAAAACACCGAAGCCTCAAAACTAAAGAACTCTAACAAATATTCCATATGGGAATTTTTTGAAAAATATCTTATATTTTAGAATCTAAAATTAATCTTTTATCCATTAAAGAGCATGCTAATGAAATTCTACATACAATCTCCTCCTTCTTCTCATGTATTCCAGTCGGATGTGATTAGTTTCAATGCAACTATTTTTAAACCTGTTTCTCTTGCAATTCGATTGAGTTACATTGTTCGTTACCAAATGAAAACTAATCAGAGGGAATTAAAAAAAAGAATAAAGCCAAAAGCGATAAGTTTTATTTATTTCAGAAAAGGCAAAAAAACAAGAGAGAAAAATAAAACTGATCAAAAACCTAACTTGAGGTTTCTCATTTTGTCAAGTGTAATGAATACATTTTATTATTTATAGGCAGGATCATTTTCAAAAAGGTTTGATGAAGTTTATTTAGAAATATATTCATGTCGGAGGATATCAAATGATTTTTCTAGCAGACAGGCTGAATCTGTGGGGAAAAGCAATCCTAAAATTGGAATGAAAAATGCTCACTATGTTGATGATCAATAAGGATTTTTTAACTTAACTAGGGAGAATTGGCCTTTAGCAAAGCAGTCATTTCTTTATTACTATTTATTCTAATGTTCACCTAATGCAAGGCCCATGAGCCACTCAAGGTATAGGGTTACTGTTAAAATGGAAATGATGAATTTTTTTTTTTTTTTTTTTTTTTTTTTTTACAATGATGTTCACATTGTACGAGGCCCAAGAACCACTGGACGTAGAGGGTTACAAAGTAAAAGGTACCACTCTAAAAAATGTGATAATGCCACCAAGACACAAGTGGCCACCAGAAATGAAAGAGAAAGAAAAGTCTTTAGAAGGAACCAGAAATCGAAACCTAAACAAGAAACAAAGGATAAACCTCTACTCCTGTTCCAAAGAACTAAGAGGTGTGTGAACAGGATGATTGGCAAACCTATCTTATTGAGGGAGAAAAGAATAAACAAATAGTAAAGAATTATTCATCGTTTTAGGCAGGTACATTAGAAGTATAGATTTAAAGTAGATTTTCAATGAAACTGGAAATCCACTCCTCAACAGAAAACAAGGAATAAACCTCTATTCCTGTTTAAAATACTAGGGAGGAATTTGAAATGGATGAGTAGGTGGTAGGAAGAGAAAATCATAAAGATAAGGAGAGTAGATATTGACTGATTCTCAATTTGAATAAGTTAAGATTTTAGTGTTCAGAAAAGCAGACATATGAGTCCCTTGAAAAAAAAAAAAAAAAAAGATCAGTCCTTAGAAATAGGCTGTATATATAATGTAAATAATGCATAAACAATAATACTTTATTTACATTTAGATCATTCTCCTCATCTTTGTTGGTATTATCATGATAATTTAACCTTGTCTGTATGTGGTTTCCCAGTCACTATGACTTTGACCTCTTCAAGTCTAGATTTAACTGTTATCTTTTCTACATGACTTCATGAACAGTTCTTCTTGGCTTTTCTCATGCTTGTTCTACCCTACACTGTAACCATTAATCTGAAGTGTCTCTTGTATTAGGCCTTTTTAGCTTATATTAAAAAAAAAGGTCTTTAGATTCTTCAAAAATGGCTAGCTTGAAATGCATACAGTATATTAATAGTGACTATTTATTGGAATAAAATTCTTCATATTTCATCTACCATTTGCAGGAGATTCTTCAGATGGCCTTTTGTTTCAGTCTATAAATACCATTCCAAAGAATGTGCCTTACACAAGGAAGTAGAGTCTCAGATACTTTTTGTTCCTTCCTATTTGCCTTTGGTTTCTAAAGCCTTATGGTCATATCATATTGAAACACCAATTCTTCCAGGATCACCAAAGTTGAGTTTGGTCAGCACCTAGGTGGGTGGCCACATGTGAATATCAAGTGTTGTAAGCTTAGATGTGTGGACAGTGTAGTGGTTAACAAATCAGAATTGGAAATCAGAGTTAATTTCCAATTCTAGTTGCTCATATTATATTCACTAATACAGAAATACCCTGAAAAAGAATCACCTCAGCATGTTGTAATGGTTAGCAAGCTTGTCTTGCTGGATCAGTTACTACTGAAAAGTGAGTTTGATCCTCATTGGGTGCCCCATACTTTCAGTCTTGTACCACATCTAAGCTACGCTTGGAAAATTGCTACCCTGGAAAAGTTATGAATCTAACTCTTCTCCTACAGCTATGGATTAATTAGTATCACTTTTATCTGTAAATTATTATTGTCTCCCAAAAATTTCTTAAAATGATAATATATTTTCTGGTTTTAAATAATCTGCAAAAGGTTGATAAACCATAAAGAAGAAATCAATCTATTACAAAAACATTGATAGTAGTTTGAATAAATTTGTCTAAGCTATCTACTCAAACAATGGATTTATCCAGAGTATAAACTAAAGTTGTGCTTGTTTTAAATAAAGATTTCAAAAAAATATATGTGTATATTGAAAAAAAAAACAATATAAATTCATTGAGTATTTTTTTTATCACCTTTCTTTAACAAGATTAAAAATTACATCAATTTGCTAAGTGAAATTTATTTTTTAACAATTTAAGCAAGGGTAGTCAAAAAAGCTTTGATGCAAAATTAGTATCTGATAACAAATTAAAATAATAAAAAAAAAACAAGTAACTAGATTTTAGGTTTTATGTCTGACATATTTGGGGGCTGAGGATGTTCAGTGATAGTAGAATTAGTTTTCACGCCAGCCAGCACTACCTTTGATGCAAAAAAAAAATAAAAATAAAAAAAATAAAAGAAACTTGAATGTAGGTCTCCGAGTGCCATTGATCGAAGTTGAATTAAAATATCATCTTAACAAATGGTTTGAAAAAAATGGTCTCTTTTCAAACAACAGACGTGTTTGATTATTATATATATATATATTTTTTTTATCGACAACCATTTTAAGATTTTCAATTATTTGGTTCTTTTGTCAGTTTCCTCATTGTTAAAACCACTTTTTCCTTTTATTAAAAGAATTCGGCTGGCTGACGCTGATACTTGCCTTGCCATACTTTGGGTCTCTTCTATTCTTCTCCTTCTCTGGCACAAGACCAGTTCTGTATTCACGTTTAATCTATTTCTCTAACATGTCTTTCACTGTTGAGAAGAAATCTATTCTTTTCACTTTCATGTCATTATTTTCACCCATCCATTTTTGGCTTTTCTAAATTTCCCAACCATCTCAGCCTTGTTTCCCCCCCATCAAAGAACATCTCTTTCATACCAGCTCCTTAGACACGTACTATTCATCCAAGTAACCCATTTCTTTTCATCCTCTCTCTACCAAGGCTGCCTTTCAACTCACCACTGTTCTTATTTTCCCTACAAACTGTACCATTCAGTCTTCAAACAAATTGAATCTCTGTCTTCTGCATTGTAACAATGTGAAGAATATATACAAATTTTACTTGATAAAAACAATGGAAGCTTGAGTTGTTTTTTGTGGATGCCAAACACTTTGCAGATGCAAAAGTTGATGCTGCAATCTAAACTAATTATATATTCTTTCCTTACAAGGAAGTGCTGAAATTTTTTTGACTTGATCAAAAAGGAATTTAGAAACAAATTTAACATTTAATCAATTTCCAGATCTTAAGAAGTGGGTTAGACCATGAACATTGAGCATCTCCTTGAAAATTATGTTGAAACTTTTATAATACATGAATCATGTTTTTAATATTAATATCAAATACTTCATGTGCCATGTCACTTTAGAACGTTAGCGATCATGGCTCTCCCCAATTTCCTGTTCTTTGTAATGCTTAATAAACTTTGTCTTTTTCTTATCTCTCCTAAACCCTGTTCTTCAGTCTCTGTTGTGAGTATTAGATTTTCCTAGCCTTCTTTCTTCATTATGAGCCCTAGAAATTTCAACTTCCTCTTCTTGGTGTTAAGTATAAGTGTCTAATTTGTTTTCATTTCATTTAAAACTTTATCATTGCTCACATGTTTAGTCCATGATATTCTCAGTATCCTTCTGTAGAAACACATTTCTTTTGCTTCAAGTCATGTGTGTGTGTGTGTGTGTGTGTGTGTGTGTGCAGTAAAACAAATAAGGACTCAGTAAAAACTGTAGTCAGTGTAAAATATGAAAAAATGTATAAACAAAAACAATATTAAAAAAAAGATGATGCTTAAATATTGCTACATTTCCATGACTTGTAATTAAAATTGAATCAGCCATATGCAAAATTGAGAGTCCATATGAAATGCAGAAAGGCAGAAAGACAAGTATCTTTTCTTTTTTTTTTTTTTTACTTCTTAAAGGAGTTAATATTATCAGACAGACACTACATTGGTTCTTGATAATGACTGTAATTTGAAATTACTTGAACAAAAATAACAAAATATAAATTTCGGACAGTTTATCAACAACTTATCTGAAAGTTGGAAAAGTGTACAAAAAGTTAAACAGACAGACCTTGTTGGTTCTTTTAATCAAACTTGTTCTTGTTTGTTTGTGTATATATATATATATATATATATATATATATATATATATATATATATATATATGTGTGTGTATATATATATATGTATATATATATAAAAGTGAACATTGAAGTCAACACTCAGAGGTGACAGGCTGTTTTATGCTGGACACAATCATAAGGCCGAATGCTGGATATTTCCTTGGCTATTTATATACATTGGTCAGTGTTGAATTGTGGGTAATTCATTCTGGTGGTTATTTTGCGGGAGTGGCTTGTTTATTTATTTATTTGTTTGGGTTAATTTTATTTTACTTGTATTTCATTTTCATTTTGTATTATTTGATGTTATATTAACGTAAATAAATAAATAGACAAACAAGCCATGCTTGCAAAATAAATGCCAGAATAGATTACCCACAATGCAACACTGATCCATAAATATAAACAGCCAAGGAAATATCCAGCATTCGTGGCCTGATGATTGCATCCAGCATGAAACAACCTGTCACTTCTGAGTGTTGACTTCAATGTTCACTTTTATATTTACATACGCTCTCTGATATTGAACACTTTATCCCATAAATATAGCACACCTTAAAACTATGCTTCTTCATATATATATATATATATATATATATATATATATATATATATATATATGGGGGGCCGATGGAGAATATGATGCTCTCCAGAACTTTATTCCTTTCTTCTTAGCTTTCAATTCTGTCTGGAATCATCTTCAGTGGAAGGAATCAGTGGTAAAATGTCTTCTTGACAAATCTCTTCTGATGGGAGCAGACATACAGTAGCAAATTTTGAAGCAGACGTTTGCCACTAATTCCTTTCCCTGAAGATGATTCCAGACAGAATTGAAAGCAAGGAAGAAATGAATAAAATTCTAGAGAGCATCATATTCTCCAGTATTTATGCCCAGAGCAAATATATAGAGCTATCAAGACATGTATGTTGTGTAGACTTTACGATTTTAAACATTTTACTAGATTGGTAGTTTGGTCTCATCATTTTACAGTTGAACTGACAAGATGTAACTATAAGTACTATGCTAACAGTTTATTCTCTTGCACTTATTACTAGTGCAAATCTCTTCTGGCATCTTGCTTTCTAGTCAACTTTGGTCTTCAAAAATTTAAATGTAAATTGAATCATCATTTTTTTTTTGTCTCCTTGAACTCTGTCCTTTTATTGTCCTCTCTCCTTAATAATGTTTTTTCGCTGACTCTTTCATACTCTCCATAATTTCTTGAGCCTCAGTGTCTTTATCACCTTGCTTGAGATAAAATGATTATATTTATATAATTTTATTTTTAGAAAAAAATTGTGTCTATATCCTACACCTGCAGCTTGGATAACACTATGATGCAAATAATTAAAACGTTGATTATATCTGAAGTATTCACTGGAAAAAAAATTGGTTAACTACCAGTTTGAACATTGGATAATTGTGTAGTTTAACAGGCAGTTGGCTCTCCCAGTGTGTTCCTGAGCAAAGCTGTTTTTGGATATTGCGCTTTAAGGCAAGATTTTAGTGGATAAGGCTGCAACAAGTTACCACTGCTCTAAACATTGTATTTTTGATTTTTGTAATTTTTAAATGGTAGAAAACATCAGAATGGGAAAAGAAAAAGATTGAAGAAAAGAAGAAAATTATAAATCTATTAGCAGAAGAGGTTACTGCAAGACATATTGCAAAGTTGAATAAGAGGAACGCACAGACGATCAAGAAAGCGATTTCAAACATCAGCTGCACCTGGAAAATAAGATCTGATGCTGGTAAAAGGAAGATAACGAAGTGGGAGAATCATTTCATAAGTCGGGCTTTGAAGAAAAATCTATTAGAATCTCGCAAGAAGATATTTCAAGAAGCTGATGTGCCTAGAACGAAGAGAGCTACAAAGAATAATATCTTGAATGAGCTTGCAAAAGTTGTTAAAGTCCAATCCTTTATCAAAAGCTGATATCAAGAAAAGAATTTCTTGGGAAAATGTCTACATGAAATGGGATTTCAGCTCTGTTTTATTCATGGATGAATGTCAAGCTACTCCTGATGGTCCTGAAACTTTTGCCAGAGTGAGGTTGACATAGGAAAGTGTACATTCAACCCACTTTAGACATCAACAAGGTGGAGGAAAAGTTATGTTCTGTGCAGCAATCAATGGTGATACCATTATTGGACCCTTCTTTGTAAAGGTAGACTGAAAATGAATAGCGAAACTATATCAAATTTTTTAACTCAAAGTTTATATCCTGGTACAATATAAAAAAATCACCAAGTTTCAAATCCAAGATGATTTTTATGCAAGACATTGCCCCATTGCATAAGGCTAACTTAAAGGCATTTCTTGAGCAATAAGGAATCTAGGGCAAGCTATTTATGGAATGGCTACCTCAATCTCCAGACATCAACTGCATTGAAAAACTTTGGGGAATTGTCAAGTAGAAGCTATATGAAGGACGAATGCAATACATCAACAAAGAAAAACTGAAACAAGAAATAATGAATGTGATCGACAACATAACTCCATCTACAATTCAAAGTTTGACTACTTCAATGGACAAAAGATTGACAAAAGTATTGACTGCCAAAGGATATCACATTGGGATGCGAATGGAAAGATTGTTTGGCAGATTAGATTTATGTAATATTAAAGAATACTAAATGATGTTACTTTTATTACTTATCCTTATTATTGATACATAAAAAATTATTTCTAAGCTCAAAATGACCAAGATGCATAATACCATTATCCAGCAAGTTTTACCATCTTTTTAGTTTCAATCAATAATATAATTCCTAGCTTTTAAAAACTTGGTCCAGATAGCTATCT
>CAHIKZ030002089.1:227500-255000 GCA_903632075.3 Acanthosepion pharaonis | reverse complement strand
TATCCTGTGAGTGTTAAAATCTCCAAGCCCACATTCCTCATTATTAGTCTCAGACACTTCAAAGTCTCTTTCTGCCATTCTTATCAGAAATATTTCTGATTATAAAAAGAAAAGAAGACTGAAGTTTTCATCTCTTAGTTAATCATTCGACTAGTGATCAGGAGTCTAGCACCAATGATTTATCTGCTTATTTAGAAAAAAATTACTTATATTGTTTTTATTTGAAGTCACTTGATTCATTCAGACATAGAGGAAATATTTTCTGGGAATGAGTTTATAAATATTTGATCTAGAATTTTATGCAGCAATTGAATTATAAAATGTTTGGAGGTGAAACAGAAACGAACATCGTATTTCACTGATAGGGAAATAATTTGATTTGCAGTTTTTAATTCGACCATTTAGATTTTTAACCTGCAGCCACCTGTGTGCATATATATATATATATATATATATATATATATATACACACACACATACACACACACACACAGAGAACTCCATTTAATCTTATAACTACATAATGCAATGTAAACAAGAATATTAAATATATATATATATATATATATATTGGATAGATAGATATAATCAATATTCAGTGTATTCTTTTAACCTCTGTAGATAATTTTTGTTAGATTAGAAACTGGCTGCCAGCTAATGGTGTGTGCTAATATTAACATTTGTAAATATATGTACAAGTGAAAATTTATAGATATGTGGTTGTACCTATACATGCATTTACAATGTAAGAAGATTTTAAGCAAATATATCTGCTGCATATGAGAAAATGTAAGTGTAAATTATTTCATAAACACACGTAAACATCATACACATATATATGTACGTCACAGACATGCACACACACACACACATATATGCACATCACACACAGACATTTTGTCCATCACAGACATATACACACATGCATATATATGTCAAGAAGGATTTTTTTTTTATCTATTATTATTATATTGCTCTGTTACTTACATTAAGTTCTCTTTGGATTAATGACCTCCGAGGAATTATCAATACTAATTGTTATTATATATATATATATATATATATATATATATATATATATATATATATATATTATATATATATATAAAGATTTTTTATGTACATACATTCTTTTCATAGATACAAATATTTAAGTAAATGCTCTGTTTTGTAATAAACAGTATTAACAATATTTACCAGATAGAATATCTGAGAAATTTTCGTAGAAAATATGTGTCCTTCGACAGGAATCAAACCTGTATCCTGTATTGAAATAACTGACAAGCCTCTGTGATTAAGCTTTTTACTAAAACATGTTTTTTGCAATTGTAGAAGTGCTTTATTCTCTGGATATAGAAAGTGTAAAAACTGTTCAAATTATCTTTGGACGTGAGCACTTTTGTCTAATCTGTTGTCCATTATCACGGATGTTTTTTGTTTAACTGAATATGTACATTCATATATATATATATATATATTAGTGATGGGAAAGTTTTAAGTTCCGAATATGGTCAGAAAGATGAGATGTGTTCATAATTATTATTATTATTGAGAGTTAGTTTCTTCCTTTTTATTGTTAACAATTCTTTACAAATTATTTCTATCGCAAATACAAATAAAGTTATAATTTTTTTAAGTGCACACGAACTTTATGGACACTCTCTATTTAGGATACATAATGTGGAAGAAAGGCTTGGAGGCTATGATGCTCACAGGACATATTGAAGGCAAGAGGGACAGAAGTAATCAACAAATAATCTACATAACATTGGTAGAACAAAGACAAAATGTATAGGAAAAATTATGCAGAGCTACAAAAGGAAGCTGTGGAGAGACATGTCCTGAAGAAACAGAATATAAATGGAGAAAAATAAGTGTTAGAAAAAGGGCCTGACTGTTAACCTGATTTTGACTTTCAATATTTGACCTCTATGAATTCTAAAGCAGTCTTTCCTTGTCAGATTGGATATAAACTCCTTTGCAAAGATTGCTCACTTAACATCAATGCTGGAATGATTAATTTTAGCGTTTGCTTTCATTTCAGTGTGACACAAGCAACACGTCTCCGAGATTCCATTTGTATCTATTAATTCTTTTCAGTTACTTCATTATTGCAATATTTCTGATAAACACATTACTGATCTGAGCTTTTGTCCTGCCTGGAAAGCTAGAGATGCATAGATTTCTTCCGCAGGATACAAATGAAATCAATCAAAATCAGTATTCATGAAAGCTGAACATATAACACAAAAGCTCCAAATTATGCCTGACAAAATGCGGCTTCTAAACATTTCTAACTTTTTATTTTAGTGAAAATGATGAAATTATTCATCATTCTTCTTCTCAGGCAACATATTCAAATGAGCAAGAACAAAACACGATCAACTCTCTTCTGACAAAGAAAATTACACTAAGAGAAAGTAAAGAAAATATTGTTGCAGCTATGAAGTTTTATCTATATTGTTATTGACTAGTTGAATACATGCCTGATAAAAAGAGGAAGTTGTTATAGAGGACATCTTAACTCTCTAAAATTACCGTATAAACATTTTCAGCAAGACATCTATTTTTTAAAAATTTCTTTTTGTTATTATGCTAAGTACACATTAATTTTCTACTCTGGACATATACCATATTTTCACTTGTTTAAATAATTCAGTGAAGTTTTAAGAAAATTCAATTATTATCTAGATAAGTCAAAATAATGTGTTTAACATTATTATGTCTTATTTAGATAATTTCTATGAAATTTGTTTTGGCTTGATTGAACTAATTAAATGTGAAATGTCAGACAACAATAATGCTTATTATGAACACTGAGTTTTTTAATTTATGAATGAATTCTTGTCATGGCAGATATAAATTCTTTCTATACAAATACAATAATTTTAAAATTAAAAAGTTGATATAAACAATTTTTTTAAAATTTGAATTGAAAGTAAAAAAAACCCACAAAGGAAACATTTATTAAAATATCCTTTTAAAATTTCTGTCTATATTTCTGAAATGAAATATTGTAACTATTTATGCTATTTACATTGTTTGGACTGTTGTCTTCGTCTTTGTTGTCATATTCACAATGTTTTGGCTGTTGTACACTCCAGTCTTCTACAGGTGATTGTAATTTCAAACCAAGTCATTTATTTCGTCCACCATAGTAGAGTGTTCTAGTTTCACATGCCATGCCTCTTCCAGATATCTCAGTTTCAGTTATTTCCAAGTTTTTGTTCACCTCTGCTGTGGCCAAGTATTGAACTCACATCTCTTTGGGTCAAGTAACAGGATTACTTCAGCCAATGCTTTTATCTACTGGGCTAGGTGTCCATTTCTATTACCTTGGATCTCTTCTTTATCTGAGGTGATTAGCCATCATTCCTTGTCATATAGGAGTCCACAAGGATACATATGACAACAAAGATGAAGACAAGAGTCTGAACAAAGTAAATAGTGTAAATAGCTTTTAAAATTGCTATACAAATATTACTGCTAATATTGTGAATGCCATTTGTTTGTAGTATATATAAAAAGCTGGTAAACATTCATTATATGTTAGTAGTTTGACTTATTTTGTTCTACTGGTAAAATTTCTTGTTCTCTTAAGAGCTCCTCATTGTAAACGATGAAGAAGTCTGGTGAGACAAGACATATCCTTATTTTATGCCTCATTCCATTTTTTGTGGGACTTATAGCTCTATCTCATTGAAATACCAGTTCTTATACAATCACTGAAGTTAAACAACATTGAACCTGGTTACTAACTAGATGGGAGACCACTTGAGAATAGCAGGTGCTGTCAGCTTTCATATACAGTTGGTTTAAGAGATAATGGCTTGGAATTGGAAATCAGAAGTTTCAATTCATGTTGAATTCATTATATTAACAAATGCCCTTGGGAAAGGTATGAATCCACCTCATCTCTCACCACCTATGAATTAAGCTAGAAAAATTGTTTTAGTAAAAAATCATTATTATTCCCACCACCCCTAAAAATTGTTACAATCAAAAAATATTTTCAGGTTCTAAATAAACTGCCAAAAGGTTCATAAATCATAAAAAAACAAATCAATCAAATCGTTCATTTTTTTTATTTATGGAATTTTATTTTTCTTATTATAACTTTATAATTTTCCTATTATAACACAGTTTATTCCAAATTGCTACATTTTTTTTTACTCAACTATCAGTTTAACTATATACAAATCTAGCATAATTATTAGTGTAATTTCGGTCAGATATTTTCAATGTATAATAATTTATTTCTTAAAAAGTAGTTTTCTCACAACAAGCTCAGGTGCTGCCCAATTTAAAGGGTCAATGTTAAATTGTTTTTTTGATAAATGACATGTTTGATATGAATAGAAGAGGGGGAGGTAGAAAGTGAAGATTAAGATGATAAGGAGGAGAGATAACAATCATCCTGGCAATTATACATTCTGTAAAAATGATTGTTTGCATAAGTTTTATGTTATTTTCAAGATTTGATATCCATCATTGAATATCTGCATACATTAAATTATATAGACTTGCTATATGTTGATAGCCCCAATATATAACTCACTACCCGAGCTGGTTGAATGTTATACTGAATGAAAATATTTTTCTGATAACTTTTATAGTTAATCTTATAATGAATGGTATACTAGTTGAATGGCTTTTTACACTTTTATCTTTCATTCATCTTATAGTAAATGTGATGTTGCTTGAATAGCTTTTCAATTCAGTTAACATCAAATAAAGATAATAAAAGTTTAATGCTTCCAAACTCATTTAGAATGGCTTACATTTCATTTTCCTTTCAAATTTTCTTAATTTTTTCTTCTTTCTTTCATACATTTATCTTGTTATAGAATCATAAGAGATGAAGACAATGTGATATGAGAAAGCTGATGAAAGTAATTCCATTAAACCTTCTCATAGTTATCTCCCTTATTCAATTTGACAATTCTTTTTACTTTATTTTTATACATTTTTTTCACATAAAACCTTCCTTTCACATACTCGGTCTATTTAATCACTAGTATTGTTAAGAAAAATATTTTCCAGGGTGACTGGAGAATTTTATTTTTGATGTGACACTCATTTTCCCAGGTCACAAAGCTTGGGCATATAAAGAATTTTAAATGTTAAAAATAAATCTAACCTTCAAAAGCAGTTCCAAAATGTAATGCGAGCAAATGTTAGCTTGGGAAATGATTCATTTATGCTGAGTTTTGTTTTAACTGTCAAAAGTGTGAGCTGAACATTTTCAGGCTTTGTTTGCATATGTAAATCTATATGAATATGGACTCACATGGTCAGTGAAATAATGTAATAATATTTGTTCACAATTGTTTCCTGATTGTTAGAAAAAAAAATTAAAGATTATAAATATTTATTTGGCATGTTTCCAGAAATAAATATGTGGCTATATTGACCTGTCAAGACTTTGGAAAATAAATATTATTGCCAGTTACTCAAAGAGAAAACATATTTCAAACCATATTGATTAAAAACAAAAAGATAGACAGAGCAAATTATAGTTTTCTTTCCAAGAGTATACGATTATCTGTTATGTTTTTAGCAGCAGAATAAATAATGCTTAAGTTTTAGATCAAGTTGGATGTGCCAGCGAGTAATGGATAGAAGCACTGATTGAGGAATTGGAGTGCCAAGGTCAAATTCCAGTCAAGTCCTTTACATTCATTTATGTACAAATAAACTTAAGAAAGATATGAATCCATTTTGCTCTTTGATTATGGGTAAATAGCAGGACAGACTAGGTTCTATAGCTTTGCGTACCAAACAACCTAAGAGAAGGTAAGCTCTGAATCCCAAATCTCCAACAATGGGTTAAATAGCCTCACCAACCTGCAGTTGGCCAAGTGTGAATATGGCTACACCCCTGAAGTCATGGTCAACCAGAGAAGGGTCCTCCAAGGAGTGGGGCACTCCTGGATATAGATCTGTTCTCATGAGCTTTTAATCCTTGGATCCTTTTGACCAATTCTAGAAATCTTACCTCTTTTTACAAAATGTGTGAGTTAAAAATACCTCCGGTGAATTATTTAAAATTAAAGATTGTTCAGAGTCTTAAAAAATTAATTATGTTATTATTTTTTTTGATCATTTCATCCAAAGCAAAGCAATAATGCCATTTAGACAGAAGAGGGTTACTGAGTTTAAAAGAATAAAATGAAATCATTAAGAACAAGAACAATAAAAAAAAGAGAAATCAAGAATATAGTAAATAATGATTAATATTGCATTTAAATTTTTTAGGATCAAAGTTGGATAGAAAATAAGAATATCAGACCATATAATAATTATCAATATGTAATTATTTATTTCCTGTCCTATCAAACTCTATACTAATTATCAATGTCTGCTTATTTATAGTGTGAGCAAGAAAGAAAGCAAAATACTGTTGTAACACTCTTGGCACCATATATGTGAACTGAGGGAGATGTAGAACATGAAAATTGTATCAAGGCCCATAATAATTAGCTCACTTGGAATCATACCATAAATATTAATGAAATGATTGATATTTTATTCTTCAATCTGACCTATAGCAATACTGAAATCTACTAATTTAGATTCTACCCAGAATATTGACAGAGGTTGTAGAGGGACAACCATCAGTAATGTATGAACCTGCAAATCTGGATAATAATAATAATAATTATAAAACAAAATGATTATTATCAGTCTGTATTTATTTATGTCTTTCCTGTCCCATTTATAGAGAGAAGGGAGGTAAATCAACTTTAGTTAGTAAAGTTATGAGTGATTACTTCCTTTATTCATTTTAATAAGCTATACAAATAAAATATTTATCTACCTTTAGTCAAAATCTCTTTCTGAGCAAAATCAAATGTTAAATTAATCAGTTCCTTTACTCACATATTTTAAATTACAGTCTTATTTGTTCTAGCCTTTCATGTGATGCACACGGATAACTTTATCTATTAAGTGATTATCTTGCTTCAACTTGGTATTGAATCATTTTATTGCTAATCTTTTTCTTCTGAGCGGTACTTCCATTTCACTGTTATATTAATACATAACATTTTTAGCATGAAAAGATGTTGAGCAAAATGTGATTTATATAATACCAAGAGTAATTAATGAATCATAGCATACTTAAAAATATAAAGAGAAGAGATAAATGAAATGGTTCATTGGCATCGATTTTAGATATGAGTTCTTTATCTCCACTGTATTGAATCGCAATACATTGTTTCAAAATTTTGGTTTCATTCCATTTCACAATTAAAACTGTCTAAAAATTGCCATCATTTTTTATGGCAGAACTACACTAGAGTATATATATATATATATAAATTAACTGATTTAAAAGGTGGTTTCTTCGCTACACAGGAATTACCAAATTTCAAAAACTGAAGCTAAAAACTTCAAATGTAATTATATAATTAAATTAAAAGCATTAGTTCTGTTTCATCTTCAAGCGAATCTTGGAATAAACTATATTTTAAATTAGTTAATTTATAATAAGAAGCCATATATTAAATCAGTTAATTTATAATATATATGCTCTGTAAATTTACATTGAGCACTGTTTTGTAAAAATAAAAATATCAATCAGCACACCAGATTATATATCTTACTGTTCTTTTTTTTATTACAACATTATATATATATATATATATATATATATATATATATATATATATATATATACAGAATATTCAATACTTAGAAATTTGCAGTAATGATGAAATTATATATACCTAGTGTAATAGCAAAATTGTCCAAATTGTGTAATAGTAAAATATTTAATATATACATAAAAAGCACTAAACAAATTGAGTTACATTTTCTTCCCAGTGGAACAAAGTTGAGAGGAAAAGAACCATCAAAAGAACAGTGAAAAAGTTTAAAAAAGAGGGAAACATTTTGAGAGGAAAACTGGATCTGGAGATCACAATGGGAAAATGGATCATCATGTCAAGTTGGAGATAAAGAGATCAATTAGAAAAGATCCAAATCCATTCATATTTGCCATGTGAGTAGTTTCAGCTATGACAGTCCAAAAAGCAGTGAAAAAACACTTGAAAATGAAATCATATGTGAAACCTGTGAGGTAACTTGTTAGTCCAGGACAAAAGGTCAGAAGGTTAGAGAGTGAAGATCATCTTGGATAAGTTGGAAAATGATCCTGAATAATATATATATATATATATATATATATATATATATATATATATATATATATATGTGTGTGTGTTGTGTGTGTGTTTGAATGTTATTTCAATCTTTCATGAGCTTCTCATTCTTAGCTATTATTAATTAGTGATGAACATGTAATTTTCGTGTATGATCAATTTCATCATGATTCTTCTGTTAAGATTGAAGAGTAATTGTACATTTTTTTGCACAAAACAGAGTCCAGTAGTATTAGAAAAAAAACTTGAAGAATTCCAGTAAGATATCTTTAATCATTTCTAAGGTTCAATTTAATCTAGGATTTGGACAATTTTACTATTAAACCTGGTATATGTTGAAAAAAAAATTAACTGGTTCTAAATTTGAACCCTGTGAAATTCTAGCATGTGAAGAATTTCAAATTTTAATTTCAAAAATTAGAATTAGAATTTGTTTGCTCAGAATGGGTATAAATATGGTATCTAACAATCAGCTCAGTAAATTCATCGAACATCTGGGCATGATGAGTAAAACTCCTGAGTCCACTAAGCAGATAAGTCACTCAAACTTTTTTTAATCTATTGAATGTTATAGGACTAGTTGTCCATTAAGCATTTTTTCTATTCTTTTTTCTTCTGTTCTGCTAAAAAAACCTTTTGAGTTTAAGTCATAAACTCATTATGAGAATATCATTGTTGGTTATGTGTTAGTGATAAAGTATTTTGTTTTATCTGATTGTAAGAAAGTTTCAAATCAATGTAGATTCACACCTTTTTCAACAACATCAGAGTGAAATGAATACAGACTTAAATTGGTTAGCTGAGAAAATCTTGTTCACTGACAACCAGCACCCTATCTTATATGAAGATGATGTGGCAAAGCTATATTTATTAGCCTATATCCATTTGATTAATTTATTATTTTATATTTTAATATCAGCAAATCAGATTTATGACAGTTGTGCACATTAAACATTACTGAAATGATTTTTACTTATAGCTGATAAAGAAAACTGTAGATCTTAAATTATCAATGGTTTATAACTTTTTAGCATGTTGTATGAAGCCCAAGTTATAGTTGATGCTTTGTCAAATATTATCACTGACTAAAATAAAAATTCACAAGGACCTTAAGCAAGAGAGTAATCGATCACTGTCTCTGAAATTTATGAACTTGGCTTCGTCCACAAATTCAATGCATTTGATGGGCATATATGTAAAATTATTCTTTCAAAAAATATATCAAGATTCTATGAATTTTTGAACTGCATATGTACATTATTTAAATGTTAATATCATTTTATTTTTTAAATAAAAGTATCATTTATTTAAAATCAGTATTTTTTAATACCTTTCCTCACTTTATTGATAGAATGAAAGCAAACACTTTATAACAGCACTTTTTAGTGTTCAATATGTCTTCCTTTTCCATAATCAGATCTGTTATCTAAACTATCACTCACTTGAACACCATACTGGTCTTATTTAGATAACCAATGTGACAACATATATATATATATATATATATATATATATATATATATATATACAAACAAACAAGTTTTGTCAAATTTCAGTTAACCATTTTGGTTTATTTAATATTTTGTTTTATTTTTACAATTTTTTAAGAAGATGTTCTATATCTGGATCAAAATAATGGATAAACTATCCGAAATTCATATATTTATTTCTGCTTTGTTCAAGTAGTTCTAACTGACTCAGTCATTATCAAGAATTGGGTGATAGACAAGATTGTTTTTACTGCATCCTGGTGTTTTTATCACTGGAATTTTAAAAATATTTAATACAAATACAAGAATAAAAACATAAAACAATATTTGATGATCTTTCTCCATGTTGCATATGACATCACATTTAACTGGTTCCAATTCTAACGCCAGTGGTTTAAAAATTACCAGGATATAGTAAACAAAATCCTGTCTACCACACTGACAATGCCCAGTTCTTGATAATGACTGAGAAAATCATAAGTACTTGAACAATAGGGAATATTTTATCCATAATTGTAATCCCAATATACAATATATTATTCAAAAATTGGAAAAATGCAATAAAAATTAAATCTGCAGACAGATTCACATGAATTTAACAAAACTTGATTGGATGAATATATATATATATATATATATATATATATATATATATAATATTATATTATTCTTATTTAAAAATGTATGTTCATTGCAACACAGAAATTACTATGCATTTATTTTTAACCCTAAAACACTAACATATCAATTAAAGTTACACCACTACTAACCATGGGTATATCATACCTGATTTTGAAAATATCAAAAAAAATATTAAATATAAATTTTTATTTGAAATCTTTTACATGCAGGCACTTCAAACTTTGTACTTTGAGTTAACATTAATAGGAACTGAAAAAAATATTATTTATTTAAGAAAATCAGGTACTGAAGATTGTAATTAAAAATAAAAAAATTTGCGCTGGGTACTATATACCCATGGTTAGTGTTCTAGGGTTAAAAAAGTGCTCAATACAAAGAGAATAATATTATGCTCTATTTTGTATCAAGCACTTTTTTAAAAAAAGAACTGTGGATTATTAATCTGTCTGCTCTTCCTTTTTAATTTAATATATATATATATATATATATATATATATATATATATATATATATATATATATATATATAAGGAAGGGCTATATGTCGGTCTGTTGTCTAATCACCACACAGGACACAGTGTAGTGGTTAATACTGCTAAAAACTAAGGCTAGTTCACTGAACATTACGACCTTTAAAAGTCAACAGTTATTCACATTCAATACACAACCAGGTCAGCAAAATGGTTCTTTTTGTTGTTTTTAGATTTTTTGCAATTAGGGTTGAAGGTGCAGACACCCTTAATGATGAAAAGAGAGAAGTGGGGATAATGTTTCATGAGATTTGAAGAATGAGCAGGTGGCACTGGTAACTAAAAAGAAAATTGAGTAGCATAGTGGAAGTTCCACAGCACAATAGAAGTAGAAAATTTCACACATGGCATCACTTCTGACGTTTGCTACACCATATATTTTATAATAATAATAATAATATTAATAATAATAAATTGGTGCAGTTACTGGTTGACTGCAATCAAATTATAATAATTCAATGTCATGATCTTGTCAATGGAAATCAGAAATCTCGTACTCCTAGACCTGTTGTCAACCATGGTAAGAGAACCCAGTCCATTAAATAAGCCTATATTTAGATTCATACTATACCCACAGATATATGTGCCAAATTGAATTTAATAAATTTGGCTGAAATTTAAACTCAGTTTGAAGACCTGCTTGCCTCTAGGTCACCAGTCCATCCTTAATGAAATAATATATTCTGATGAAACCAGAATATAGTTATTTCAATTCACACTGTAAAGTTTGCAGATAAAGTGTGGAAAATGATGAGCAGAGAATACTGCCTCACCTGTGAAGCATAGAGAAGGTAATGCAATAGAATAAGGTTGTCTTTCATCACATAATACAGGACAACTTGACATTATCAAAGGATGAATGAATGGAGACATGTTATAAGAAATAGTGAATAAGAAACCCTTTAAGTTAATCAAAGTCCAGTTGGGTGTTTGTGTAGGACAACAATCATAAATATAGTGCCAGCTAATCCAAACAGTGATTTGAAAATAAGAAAAAGCAACCTATTAAATTGGCCCAGTCAGTCTCCTGACCTAAACTTGATTGAAAATTTGTGTGCGTACTCGTCAGCTGAATTGAATGAATGAACCTGAAGATTTGCAATGATGAGGGGATGAAAATACCAACAGAAGTATATTCAAGTCTAACATCTATTTACAGGAAATGGATGGAAGCCTCAACAAGACCTATTCCACAAATTATTAGGCTGTGCTTGATACATCTTTGTGTTTTTTTTAATATATTGACGTAATGGAATAACCAGTCACCCCCATGAATGATTACACAATAGATAGTAAGTACATATAAAGTCAACTGTCTATGAGAGACTGCGGGGAGAGTGAGAGAGAGATGACGCAAGCACGTCCGACCTTCCAATTAATGGCACTCACTACTAGATTGATCTGTGTGTATAACTGTACCGTATTTCGCAGTGTACTTGTTGTGTACAATAAACTTTTCTTCTAGTATCCACCTGGTGTTAAGTATCTATTCCCTTAGCACGGAATATAACATATATATATATTCTATAATTTTATAAAAATGTACTTGTTGAAAAGTTTGCTCATATTTACTAAGTTAAAGTTGAAACGTATATTTAGTTTTTAGGTACACCCCTTGTGCAAATCAATTGAAACAAAACAAATAATTCCGTTATTATTTACTTTTTTCGTATATTTCCAATGAAACATGGCCCAGTGCACATGTTAATAATTCGTATGTCCATTCCAAGAAGTCGTTCCTTGCAGATTGACCACAGATTCTCGATTGGATTTAAATTAGGACAGTTTCCAGGCCAGACGATAGTACTTTGATTTGCTCGCTGGTAAGATTTGCCAGTGTATTTGTGCAGTGTCACAATTTTCGCATGCTTCCTTAGAGTAATGTCCATCGCAGACAATGCTCATAGGGCAACTAATCGACAGTCGAGACAACACACACTTATACACATACATTATATATATATATATATATATATATATATATATATATATACACACGCATTATATATATATATATATATGTATATATATATATATATATATATATATATTATATACGTTTTCATCCATAATATTTAAGTATATTTGGATGCTCGCCAGTGTGTGTGGGTATGTGTCCGTGTTTATGATTTCGATGCAATTTCAATAAATATTTCATCTATCACATGTTATATCACATCAAAATGCCTATCAAATCTTCCCAATTCTTGATTGATTAAAATCAAATTCTCAGAAGCCAGTGTATGGAGGATGCAAACTTGTGGTGGTAATGTGCGTGTGTCTTACACAGATATCAGCGCCGTTTCTCCTGCTTTTCTGACTATTACTGTTCACTTCCATATTTAATTGCAATTCAAATCCTTTCTGGAGGTCATCTCATTCAGGATGAAATTATCCGCGCTGTAGGTTCAAAGGTTCTCTCGTGAAATCGAGTCTGCCAACTTACACAGGAAGAACGTGACCTCCGACTTTCGGAAATTGTTCAAAATGTCGGCATATGCAAGTATATTTACTGAATCTTACAATGCATATGGGAATTTTCTTGATAATTAAACCATACTCATCTTCCCCTGAGCAACTGAGGAGTCCAGGTGACATGGCATTCCCAAGAATTCGATTTTTTTTTTCATTTATCGACACATTGTTTTTTTTTTGTTTTTTTCCCGCTAATTTCTTTGCCCGTTTTGGAAAATGCTCCAGATTATTCTAATATATTTCCTAATACAGAAAGTAAGAAAATGACCGGCATACGAATAGAAAATTAGTTACGCAATTACGTAAAGACAGAAAAGAGTGCAAGGCAATTACCGAATATTCTTTTGTCTTATTCAAGAAATCTTTAGCAAAAATTAAAAGCAAAAAATAGGGTCACATTATACACAAGTAATCGTTTTCAGAAATGTTTGCTCAGCTTAAAAAGCTCTTATTTGAAGCAGTAGAATTGCAAATACACCCAGACAGCATATTAAATAATAAAACACAATGTAGACAGGTGTTGATAGCCATTGTTTCGAAAAGGAATAGGATATATCGGCATTATGCTTCTCTTGATTCTAAATGAAAGACAATATTATTTTATTTTCATAGTATATTAATGTTATGAATAATCAAGTGTGGTCTCCCCTTGTTTTGTTAGTATCCTCTTTGATAGAGCTATTTCTGTTTACTGGGACTATAAAAGAACACTATACGCAAACCTTGTATTCTCAGTTGATAAAACCTTTCTTAAAGCCTACACATGCGTACTTTTGCCATTACAATTAATATATAGAAATATAATAAAGACATATGAAACAGAAAATTATGATAGATTAATTAACACCTTAGAATATATTACCTGGTATGTATAGTTATCACGTTTCCACGAAAATTCGAAAATAAATATTGAAACGGAAATTAGGAATAGAAACATAAAATGGCTAAACATATGGTTCATTTCTACTCTTTAATATCGTGAAAGATTGATGATTTTAGAGAAATATATGTACGACATTGAGATTTTAATGAATAATATGGTACGACTTTTTCACCCAGAATTACATAAAGATAGCTGTACTCTATATTACTCAAGAATGTAATTTATTCTCTGTTTTTTTTTTTAGCTTCAGAAATATGCGATTGTATTATACACAAGAAAATACGGTATATACGTCTTATTACCGATTTTTTAAAATCTATACAGTGAGTGGAATTTAAGAGACCTATTAGTCCTACCAGGAGAGTTACTAGCGTTGGAGACAATATAAAATATACAGATGGCACTGTATTGATGGCAAACAAAAAGAAAATTGTACTAACGAATAGACAAGGAACAGTGGGGTCCGAAAGACTGGTCTCCTCCAGCTAAAAAGTAATAAGAACAATAGAAGAACAAGTAATACAGTAATACAAAGCACATCTACTGAATTCAGTTTATTCACTTTCATTGACGCTCTCACACAACGGGAAGGTCTGTATGAACACCATCATTTTCGTGGCGCAAAATGATACGGCGCCATGTCCTGTGTGATATTTTACGAAACTGTGCTTTGTTGATAAAAATATATAATTAAAAGCTGTTGAAGTATATATAAGTTTCTAAGTTTCTAAATAATGAAAATTTATTAAACCATAGACATGAGTTAACGGTTTTTTGCTGATATCAACAAATTTTCGCATTAAATAATTAGCATAAAAAAAATTAAATTTCATAGTCTAATAAATGTTTTAAAAGCTTAACCCAATCATAAGATAGGAAAACCCTTTATGAAGTCGTCAAAAAACAAATTGTACTTCGGTGCGACGAGTTTATGTACGAAACAGCCCTTTAGGAAAAAAAATCAATAAATAAATTAATAAATAAAATTTTTCTTTAGACACTTCACGACGTATTATGGTGCCAACGGCTATCTTTCGCTGTGACTGACCAGACGATGTGCGTACATGAATGCCATCATTCGCTTTGAAATAGACACCCCGGCCCAACCTCGGCCTGACCCCTTTCCGAAGGTGACTGATATATGGATACAAATTAACTCTTATGCCCCTTATCAAGATCGCTATATCCGTTTACATAGTAACTAATTTTGCGAATGAACATGCTTATAACGATGCGTAAATTTCAAGATTGGTTATTCCTAAATTTTCGCTTGAGGATGAAACAGGGCTTGATACTTTAATTCAATTTAATTTTAATAATTATATTGAGGTATTCGGTTCTTGTTTTTGAAACATGAGAACTCTTATGTAGCGAAGGAATCATGTTTTTTTTAAAAATAATTACAATATATATATATATATATATATATATATATATATATTACCAGTTTGTGAATGGTAGCGATAATTCCAAAGAGGATATCAAGCCAGGGAGAGTTCTACAGAGCATTTGAATATATATATATATATATATATATTATCCCTCACCGCTAAATATGTATATTTATTAACATATATTAATAATTCTGTTGTATTAGATAGAGCACTGGTTTATTAACACCAGAACTATATATATATATATATATATATATATTCGAGTATATGCATATAAAATATTACACAATTTAGCAATAAAATGAATACAATGGCAACAGTAACTTGAATTTATTATTTAGAATATTGCGACATTTCCTATATATATATATATATATATATAATGAGTATAATCTTGCAGAAATAATTATGCAGAATCATTTGTGTTACTTGAATCTGTCTGCTCTGAAAATTGGTATTCTATACCAGCAGATTGCTTGGCATTAAACTGTGTCTTTTAGAAAATGATTTTAACCTACTCCTATTTAGCCCATGAGGTATGCTTCAGATAGATTTATTGATAATGCTTTTGTGTGTCTATCGACTTGAACTTCTATTTACAGTGAATGAGTCTATGCTATATACGTTTTTTTGTTTTTTTTTTATCAGAGCTTGTTGTGAAGAACTCATTGATTTCAATTCATTAGAGACTGGTTATGTGGATGATGTAGTCATAGGGACAGTTTTCTGGGGCCGTAGTTGCTTCTATAATCTTCCATTAATATCTTGTATAGTGTTCAAGTTTTATTCTTATTTCCCTAACCATCAAGGATTAAATATACTGGCGACCTAAAAGAAGCTTTTTACTTCAAATATATTAGAGTAATCCAGAATTTATACAGGAAGCAAACGATCTACTTGTGGACAGAAAATGAATAAGGTTAGTACGTAAAAATCAGAAAGGGTCGTAAGACAAGGATTTGTCTTCTTGCCGGATTTATTTAATATTTACGGCGAGGCAATGCTAAGAAAACTAAAAGTCGATTACTTATTTCCTATATATATATATATATATATATATATATATACGCATACCTGGTGTAACAGTAAAATTGGCCAAATCGTGTTACAGCTTAATTGTCTATCCCAAAAAATGTTTAATATCTAAAAAAAAAAACTAAATTGAGTTTCATTTTTCCAAGTTTACGGATAAGACATTTAGTTATCTTGACACAATTTGTTGTAAGAATCAAACCATTTTAGTTATTAAGCTAGAAAGAGAACAGGTTAAAATCGTTTTGTGTCAGCACCAATGTCTTTTCCAATGAACAATGTTGAGTGGAAAAAATCATTCAGCACTTCAGTAATGGTACGAACATGCATACTCTGGCTTCCATTTTCGAAGTTTATTAACGAACTATCAAGAGGACGGTAAATATTTTAAAAAAAGTAAGCAGTAGAGAGGAGACTGGATCAGGAGGTCACAACAGGAAGAGGGATCATCATTTCAACGTAGAGCTAAAGAGATCAATTAGAAAAGATACAATTCCATCAATAAGATGTTTGGCACATGAGAGGAGAGTTTCACATATGACAGTCCAAAGATCAGAGAAAAAATGAAATCGTACGTAAAATCTGCGAGGCACCTTGTTACTCCAGGACAGAAAGTTAAAAGGTTAGAGAGGACGAAAATCATCTTGAATGATCCTGGAATATTATATATTTTTGAACTTTATTTCAATCCTTCATGAGCTCCTAATACTTATCTAGGATTAACCAATGATGAACATGTCATTTTCGTTTATGATCGATTTCATCACGATTCTTCTGTTAAGCTTGGAGAGTAATTATACATTATTATTGCTCAATGTAGTGTCCTATAGTTTTATGAAAAACTCAGAGAATTCCAGTAAGCTATTTTTAATCATTTCTAAGATACAATAGTTCAAAGATTAATCTGACAATTGGACAATTTTGCTGTTACACCATATATATATATATATATATATATATATATATATATATATATATATATATAATTGATTTATTTAAAATATGGTTTTTTCGCTGCACTATGGTTTTTTCGAGTAGCGAAAAAACATATTTTAAATCAATTAATTTATAATATTAATGCTCTGTAAATTTACATTGAGCACTATTTTTTTAAAAATAAAAATATCTACAAGAACTCCGAATTATATATCTTACTGTTCTTTCTTTTTTATATATATATATATATATATATATATATATATATATATATATATGAAGGAAGCATGCATAACAGCCGAAACCTTTGACTAATTACACCAAAGATGAAGCGAATATTCAGAGTGTAAATAAAATTTTATATCAGAACTGTTTCCATTTTGCCAGTTATTTTACAGACATCTTTTTTTCTGGTATTAAGATGCTGATAATGAAGAACCTGGATGTGTGTTTGGTGCAATGGATACTGCTCAGAATAAGAAATGAGAGAGCCGAGTTCGCACTCCTGTCACGTTCATTGGATTCACTTACATGCAACTTCCACGGCTCATCAAACCTTTGTGTATTACTTAAAGCCAAAAAAATTTTTTATTGTAGAAATAATGTTTTTTGTGTGTGTGTGAATATTGCATTAGCAATTTTAGTTTTTTTTGAATGACAAATATTTTTCCAGGTACAAATCATGCTATTTAACCCATAGCTGAGAGGAGATAGATTCTTATCTTTCCCAAAAGGGTTTGCGCGTAAGTGGACGTAACAAACCTGATTGGAATTCGAACACCACTTACGCCCAAATACCCTTTGAAAATTATGAATCCATCTATTCTCCCGACTGATAGGCAGACTAGCTTTTTAGCCGTGGTTGGGAACCATTCTATAAGAAGGCTAACCTTGAATTCATGGGGTAGCAATTCCATTCTGTAAAAAAAAATCTACTGCTTTCTAGAGAAACCACATCAACAATACTAAGCGTGCAGAAGGACTGCAGCCTTACACCCCTCTGCGAAACTACTGGACTTAAATAAAAAATCGAGCAGTAGCATCATAACCTCTCAAAAGTCCTATTCTGTGTGACAGGCGCGCTTGAGCAACGAATTTAAGAACATCAGAAATGTCAAATGAGCAAGAAATAACGTAACTTATTGACTGGTTGTTTTTTTTTTTTAAATAAGCAAGAAGTAATGTCTGCTATGGTTTCTGCCTAATGTCTGTCGCAGACAGCCTGCTCAGACAAATCTTTGTCTCTTCAAAACACACAGAGCCAACTACAAACAGGCTAAGCAGACCTTAGTCATAAAATCTGACAGGAAGCACCTAATATGGTTTCATCAGTCGTTGAAAAAGAAGGATACAACTCGAACCATTGGTCATGATTACGTGTGACGATGCTAGTACAGTCATCGATGAGTTCCGAATAGTTTCACGTGCGAGGCTTGGGTGAACTCGTTGTGTGGATTTTTAAACTCTCCAACGCTAATGCATGGCTGGGATCATCTCCTCAGATTGATAACATCAACAAATCACGTCCTTGTCATAGTCGTTTTACGACTATGGTGTGAATCAAACCCGGGGGTCATGTTCAGAAAACTAACATTCTAGCCACTCAGCCACACATGCTGTCATTTTCCGTTAAGTGATCTACGCGTATCTCTCGGGTAAAAGGTGTGCAGGAAAAAAAAAAAAAAAAACACTAAAAAAAATCGAAGCAATGGAAGGTTATAAAATGTTAGACCATTATTGATTTCACTGCACCTCCAAAGGAAGTTCATTAAGTACGATTTCGGTTAACAAGGCTAATATTCTTTGTTCTCTTTACGCGTTGAACACTGCAGATGATGACTCCAATGAAATTCATCTAATCTTTTAATTATACAATCTCTGCAAAAGCCTACTTGAACCATGGACACTTATAACAAGCAGTAGAATCAATTAAAACCAATTGAATCTTGGCGAGGATCCAAAAACGTCGACTTATTCGTTCCAACCTTGCTTCCATTTCAAGTACATCATGTTTAAAGCCAACATGTTATTAAACTGTGAGGGTCGGTTTTCTTTATTTATAGGTCCTCTTCTTAATGCTAACTGAATTCATTGATTTAAATATATTTTTAATGCTTTCATAGCAGTCTCTCTCTCTCTCACACACACACTCTCTCTCTTATATTATTCATCATTTATGTGACCTGCACCTTAGAATATGGGTGATCATTGCTCTGCGAATCTCTCTGCCATTTAAAAATCTAAGATCAAAGTTGGCCTCTTTGCACTCCTCTTTATCCAAGCTTTATATTCATTTACATGTCTCCCACATTCCCTTTCTGCCTTCAACATGCCTGTTGTAAACTACAACAAGGGTGTATCGAGGTTGGGGGGAAACACCTAAACCATAGCTTTCCCAGACGCTGCGGGGGTAATAATCATGGAAAGGATATGAAACAAGAAGATTTCAAAATGACACTGCCTCAGAAGGAACGGCAACTTTAGGAGTAAAATGCCCACGTGACCGACTTCACAAGACACCGAGTCTTGCTGACTGTCGCTTTCATTGAGACTCTGGCAGAAACCCGGATCTAGACAAATTGCAGAGAGGTCCGTATCTGTACATAACAAGCTGTGCTGCTGTTAACTGGGAAAACCCGGATGTAACTGGTTTTGGACAGACATGTCAGCATGCAATGCAGGGCCTCTTTTGCGTCAGTATTGACACGCATTCGCCACAATGTCGATGAATGTTCCATTCTCAAAGCATTTTTCCTCATTATGCAACCCAGAAGTATTAACTGTCTCTTTCTGATTCTAAGTGATCTTTTATTTCCGTTTTCCTTAAAATCTACTCGTTACTCACACGATCTGTCTATGGAATTTTCAGCGTCCTTCTGTAAAACTAAATATTTGTTGTTTCAAGCTGCCTCTTCGTCCGTGAGAAGAAAACCGCCAAATAAGAGGATTGATATTGCATAGCAGTTCAATACTATTCTGTTTGTTACCCTCAAAATGTTGCCTGTTTTATTAATAATAAAATGTAGCTTTTAGAAGGCATATTTCACTTTTTCAATGCTCCTTCGGAATTCACTGTCATATTTTCTATGGTATTCTTTTTTATGTTTCCGACAATATTCAACGGTCTGTTTCTAATTTGAAGTATAAGTAGGCTTTTGATTACTGTTTTCTTCAAACATCCCTTTGTTAACCTGTTCAGATATTATATTAGAATTCGTAATAATTTCGGTATGTTATTTTTTTGTTAATCATTCTGGAACAAGTTGTTAAAGATCACTCACTTAATATCTTGTTTAAATACCAAGATCCTACAGACAATCATTGCTAAAGTTATTAGTGCGACGTGACCACAAACTACTTCACACAGAATTTAAACTCGGCATGACAATTCTGTTGCGCTTTATTTTTACCTTTAGTCCACCAGCGATTATATATATATATATATATATATATATATATATATATATATATATATGCCGTGCGCCCAAGGCTTATGGGTAGGATATCCGACTAACGCCAATTCAGCCGATTTTCGATCATAGCTAGAAGCAACCGGACGTCTAATCATACTGATGAGCTGTGATACAGCGAAACAGTCTGTCGGTGGATGCCTATATATATATATATATATATATATATATATATATATATATATATATATATATATAGAGAGAGAGAGAGAGAGAGAGAGATAGATAGATAGATAGATAGATAGATAGATAGATAGATATAGATAGATAGATAGAAAGTTTAATGGTCAGAGTTGAATCAGACCAGGGAACAGTAGTATTAAAAAGTGCTCAGTGCACACGAGAAAAAAAATAAGTAAAAATAACATGTAGAGGTTTAAAGTTTAAAAATCAGGAGGTCAATTAAAATACACGGCCACGGTTTCGACCTGGCGGTGTCGTCGGGCGATAATTTCAAAATGACCTCTTTAACACTTTATTTAAGAAAAAAGAAAGAAAGTTACATAATTTTCTTTCTAAAAAAGCGTATGCTGATTGAAAGACAGGACATTGGGTGTAATAGGAAGCGGAAAAGGAGGTGAAGGAAAGAACAGAAATGGACAGAAATGGACAGGTGTATTGTAAATGTATACAGTAAAAAAGGAAATCAAATATGTAAATTAATTGTTCTGGAAGATGGGGTGCGTATCTAAAGGGCAACAGTGTTTTATTCTTATTTTAGACTTTTTATGGGGGGGGCGTTTTTAAAGGGCAACAGTGTTTTATTCTTATTTTAGACTTTTTATGGGGGTGCGTATCTAAAGGGCAACAGTGTTTTTTATTCTTATTTTAACTTTTTATGGGGGGCGTTTTTAAAGGGCAACAGTGTTTTATTCTTATTTTAGACTTTTTATGGGGGCGTTTTTTAAAGGGCAACAGTGTTTTATTCTTATTTTAGACTTTTTATGGGGGGCGTTTTAAAGGGCAACAGTGTTTTATTTTTATTTTAGACTTTTTATGGGGGGCGTTTTTAAAGGGCAACAGTGTTTTTATTCTTATTTTAGACTTTTTTATGGGGGGCGTTTTTAAAGGGAAACAGTGTTTTATTCTTATTTTAGACTTTTATGGGGGGGCGTTTTTTAAAGGCAACAGTGTTTTATTTTATTTTAGACTTTTTATGGGGGGCGTTTTTTAAAGGGCAACAGTGTTTTATTCTTATTTTAGACTTTTTATGGGGGGCGTTTTTAAAGGGAAACAGTGTTTTATTCTTATTTTAGACTTTTTATGGGGGGGCGTTTTTAAAGGGCAACAGTGTTTTATTCTTATTTTAGACTTTTTATGGGGGCGTTTTTAAAGGGCAACAGTGTTTTATTCTTATTTTAGACTTTTTATGGGGGGCGTTTTTAAAGGGCAACAGTGTTTTATTCTTATTTTAGACTTTTTATGGGGGGGCGTTTTTAAAGGGCAACAGTAGTTTGTTTTATAATTTTAGATTTTGTTTTAACCGGCTTCATATTCACTTAATAAAAATTGTGTTATATGAGGATAAGGGTTCAAATTTCTGCTTGTTCGGTTTCTTTTATAAGAAAATACTATTTTTAATATAGAAGATTTAACAGCTACTACATAATTATCATAGCACCTGAACGTTTATTTCTTTCCAGTACTGAAATCCACTTTTAACATAAAAACTCTTTTGGAACGTGATTTTATATTTGGGAAGAGATTTCCTGTTATTTGTCACGGGTAATAAAGAAATGCCAGATTTTCTTACATAAAATCTTCACAAAAATTCTAAAATTTACATCCTGAATTTCAACTGTTTTCCTAAATAGTATTGGTTTCTATAACCTATGAGAAGCCTACTGCTCCTCCTCAGCTTCTTGTGTATCGAAAGACTTTTAACCGACATTAAACTGTGAAAACACTAAATGAAAGCTGAAGTAATCTCCAAGCTTATAAACATTCTAATCAAGGGATAGCAATTCCTTGCTTCTGTTGAGTTTCCTTAATTATCTTGGAAAACGTGAAACAACTGGATAAAATATGCACACAAGAATTTTTCTTTCTTTTTCTTTTTTACTTTTCCTAGTAATGAAAGATAAAGCCTTCTCGTATCCAATTTAACCATTCAGAAAATCTCCGAGGAAACCGAATTCCATTGATAATCGTCCATTATAGCGCTCCTATCAACGATTCTGTTAAGAGTATCAAGGGTTTCGTGGCAAGGCAAAAGCAATTTTATCTTTGTTTAATTTACTATTTCTTTTCCGGAATTAATCTAAAACAAAAGCCAGGGGTCGTAGAGTCTTGTTCGACCTACAAGAATTCAGACGCAGAAATAAAAACACTGGAATATTCTTTTCCTATGTGCCATATTCCTTCAGGATGTGGGCAATCATGGCTCTCCACAATTTCCTGTCTTTTACAGCTCTTAATAAATTTCTTTTTGCTATCTCTCCCAATCCATTTACAAAATCTCTTTTGATATGTTATGCGCTGTTTTCCTTTGTCCATCTTGCTTTTAATATGTCCTGTGAATGTAAAATTTTCCAATCCCTCTTTCCTCATTATTTACCCTAGAAATTTCAACATTTGGTTCAATTTTCTTTAAAACTTCCTCATTGCTTACATGTTCCGTCTATGGTATGCTTAGCATCCTTCTGTAGAACCACATATCTGTTGTTCTTCAATTCTTATATTCATCTGCGAGGAGATTGTCCAGCGTTCCCTGCCATATAGGAAAACTGATATTACGTAACAGTTCAGTAGTATTTTCTTTGTTTCTATCAAAATTTTCCTGTTTCTTAATACTTTGCTTAGTTTTTGGAAAGTATCTTTCCCTATCCCTAAAGGGGTCTCCGTATTTCGGTGTCGCATTTTAAAATACTTCCCGGGTATTTAAATTTCTGTACTTACGTGATGTTAGACTGTTCCTTTTCCTGACAACCGTATATCCTATCTTCTTGCAAAGGATGTTTAATTCTTTCTTTTCGCTTTCTCTCCCTACCTTCTGTAAGAGTTATTGTAGTTTCCTTTCTGTGTCTGCTATCAACACTATGTCACGGCATATTTTATGTTGTTAAGATTGTGAGCGCCATTAATTAGACCTGGTAGTTCTTCCAATTCTTTCGGAATCACTTAACTGTAAAGGTTAAATAAGTCCGGCGAGAAGATGCATCCTTGTCTTTCACGCCTGTCTATTTTTCTTTATTTACTGAATTCATTTTCTATCCGTATGCAGGGGATTTGCTCCCGGCATAGGTTATGGGTTATTCTAAGGTCCTTCCCAAATATGTCAAGGTTACCTAGCAGTTTCAACAGTTCTTTGTGGTGTACTTTATCAATAATCAATAAAACGTAGGTATATATCCTTTTGCATTTGCCCTGAGCTCATTCAGTGTTTTTATCGAACCTGCGCTGATCTTGTCCTGGCGATTTAAAATATGTCTTCTTGAAGATGTCTAGACGATGGTGATGCTCAAAAACCAAAGGTTCATAACTTTGTAAAGAAATATTTTTCAACCTGGGTGTATTCAGTGGCTAAGGTATCTGTATTAAGGACTTCCCTCCAGAGACAAATTTCCATGATACAGTCTAGAAAAAATGGCGGTATTTCTAACGATGTTTTGAAAAGTAAAGTCCATCCCTCACAGTTTGAAAAATTAGAGCAACATAATCTTTTTAATCTCACATATCCAATATTACATCCTGTTCAAGCTAAAGTTAATATTAACACATTCTCTATAATATTGACATAGCAATTTTGCCGGATTATGCTGGTTAATTTTGGCAAACTAGGTATTTTTGATTTACTGGAAATAAAATTTAAAGTATTTGAAGGCGATCTGACAAAGGTACTAAATTAGTTTCGATTGCATACTCTACAGTAAAGACTAAGTTAAATTATTAATTAATTACTGTATATCTCGGCTGATTTGAAAAGAGTACTAAGCCACAGTTAGTTTATAACAGAAGCGCTGGCGAACGATATTTCACTGTCTAGAAACTTTTATATATAACAATGTAAATTATGGAAAGACGTATATGTACGTCCATAGCAGTAGAATTGTAATGTATGACAGTGCTTTGAAAAGGTAACTGACCAATGAGAAATTTGAGTTTCAACCGAATAGATTGACTTTTATGACGTCAAACAAGGGCAGGAAAATGACGTTTGTTTCGAGAAACGAATCAATTCAAAGATAAGTACTAATTTTTGAGAATGACATGATTCAAAGTCTGGATGGTTTAGACCAGTGTTTCCCAAACTTTTTTCAACCCCTTTGGGCACAAATGTTTTTGTCAACTCCCCCCACCAACTGTCAAATTAAATTTCGAATATTAGACTGAATTGATCTTTCATAACAAGATAACACTTGGGTATTATTATAAAAATAATTTTAATATTGTTTTCATTTCTATTATAGATGCCAATGATTAAAATGCTAAAAAAAATTAAGCATTATTTTTTAAGCATTTCACCTAAACAAGTCAGGAGTACCAATAGCACGCAATGGGTTACAGATAGTGAAAGTAAGAGTAAAGGTGTTTGAGGAAAGGATAAAGAGAAGGACGGGGATCAAGGTCAAGGCAACAGATGATATCGATTGACATTACATTTAAATTTTTGAAGATTATAGTTATCAGGGAAGCAAGTAAGAGGAAAGGGGTTCCTATGTCGGGAAGTGCGCGAGAAGCTGTTGGAGTAGAAGAGGCGGTTACATTTAACTGTTTTGACAGTAAAAGTGTGAGACCGAGATGCCAACCTAGTAGCACGCTTAAATTCATGCGATTGGGACTCCAGTGAAAATAGCTCATCAGAACAGTTGCCATGAAAATATTTGCAGAAAAGACAGAGGGAAGCCACGTCACGTCTGAGAGAAAGTGACTGGAGTCAAGATGACAGGTCAGGACCTATAATATTGCATAGCTTAAATCAATGTCTTCAATGCGATATTTGACTTTGGTGCTTACTGGCTGAGGCACTTATTCTAGGTTCTATACTGCTTAGAAGTAATTTTAGATCACCTCGTCTTGTAATTTTCAGGAGGTTTCTTTGTTTAGTAAGAAACTGTAACTGCGTTGAAACCACATTCAACCATATAGGAAGATGGAGAAGCAATGAAGAAAAAGTTTTATAGCTTCCCACAGCTTTAGATACCTCTCAGAAATTTCCTTTTGTAGCCAATATTGAATTTTTTTATTTTTTAAATACGAGAAAAAAATGGATGTGTCTCCTCACCCCGTGTATGTTCCCTCCCACTCCAACCAAATGAAATAAAACTTCTGGAGCCCACAAGGCGGCTTTAGCGTCTAAGTTGAGAAACTAGTTTTGACGCATATATGACGCTTTGGCTTACTGGGTGAAAACCAATCACGAGTTAATTAGGTGATATTAGTGGCTTAATAAATTCGTGAATGAGTAATGTCTACGAGCTTGACAGCCATCCGAGAAGTAATCCGTTAGACTATTGTAAAATCACATTAGCCCAATTAACAACGCATAAATTCCAACATTCGCTTGCACTCCTGTTCGAGTTATCGTGAAATACAAAATTATTTCTTTGCAAGATGAAAGACTTTTAATGTTTTAATATTTCATTCCATCTTTGCTTTTTGAATTAATGATTCTCCCTCTTATAACGTTTTCGTTCCTCTTGTATGGCAGTGAATGTTGGGCAATCTACTCACGCACGAGGAAGAGACTTAAAGCAACAAAAACTTGATTCTACATAATTCTACGAATGAACTCAAGATTTAACAAAAATAGAAAAAAAATGCACTTATACAAAGTGACAGTTGAAATTTCTAGGGAGCGTGATGAGGAAAAAACGTTTGGAGAAAGTGACGCTCACATGATATACTGAAAGCAAGAGGGACGCGGAAAACTGTGAATAAGCTCGCAGAATTGGGACACGGAAGAATAAAACATCCTATTATAATTGTTCCTTCCTTTCATTACTTCACACGACCATTATGTTCTGCCAATAGCTTATAAATAATAGACTATTCCGTTTTGATCGCATGAAAAGAGGGGAAGAGACATTACTTTCAGGAAGGAAAAAAGGAATATAGAAGTGTTTAAATGATGTTTCAGTGAAATTGAAAAAGTTGTCAATTTCAAATCTTTTCTTTTATTCTCTCTTCTGAAAAAAATAATCAGCATTCATATTTAAAATTGTTATTACAATATTTTGTTAAAGTTGTTAAGCTCAAATATTTAACGATATGATTGGGAAATTTCTATGGATAATTTATTATCGTAGAACTCGCCTTGAGCTCACTCAATCATTAACTTAAGAATTAAACTCCATCAGAATATTAAAATCGATAAACCATTAAATTTTCAAGGGTTAATTCTAGTTATTATTATTATTATTAAATATCTGACTACATCTCTGAGATGAGGTATTATGATTATTTACATTATTCGGACTGTTATCCTCATCTTCATTCCTATATTCACAATGTTTCGGCCGTTGTACACGCCGGAATAACTGAG
>CAHIKZ030002089.1:215000-225000 GCA_903632075.3 Acanthosepion pharaonis | reverse complement strand
AAGTAGAACGGAAAAAATCGATGATTAGAACTCTAATAAAACCTAAACATATAAAAGTGATTTTATACATGTTCTTTGTTCTTGAGAATTGACAACAAAAATAACAAACTATTTATTTGTATTGTCAGTTGGGTTGGTTAGTTTATTGCCTAATTGCAAATTGATTCGATCTTTATAACAAATAATAAATAAATAATACTGATTTTCATATAGTTTGTTCACATATTCTAAAAATTTAGTAAATGTTTACAAATTTATGAATTAAAAATTGTTTTCATATTTATTTATAAATTAGTAACAAATAAATATTGCATTGCATTAGTTTTAATTTATTAGTTTTTAGAATGTTGTAAATATAAAATTATTCTTGTAAATAAACAATCAAATAAATAGTGATTAATATTTTTCTTGTAAATTCTCAACAAAAAACGTATAAATTCACAGTCATCATATGTTTAGGTTTTATTGCAATTCTAAACACCGCTTTTTAAAACAACAAACATTGCCGATGATGGGATGTAGTTAAAATAATAGCGGTGTCAAGGGAAAGATGGTTCTTTTTAAAAACATTTTTTGCGGACACAAATATCGCGACGAACGGGTGATTTCTCAGGGAGACCCCGTGTCTTGAGCGCCGATGGGGACAAGCTCAACATATACCTCAGGCGGAACTCGTACATACGATTAAACACTAGGGTACTAGGGAAATAGTCAGTTCCCTGTACTGTTCCTGTAAATTCCCAAGTCCTCCTGCTATCCTCTGCAAGAGTCAGTTAAGGATGAAAATGAAATAATACTATATATATATATATATACGGGCAGTAACAACCATGTCTTCTTTTTGCAGTCTCCATAGAATCTAAAAGCGTCATCAAGTACTTGTGGCCGACGAATTATTTTCCACGCGACAACTTCTTTCTTACAGATGCAAAACTCTCGCTGCTCGATTTCTAGTTTCAGGGAAAGTGCTCAGACGAACTAAATTCATTAGTTCCACCTTCTCTAACATTCACTGCTGAGGACGGCACATTCACTGTAGCGAACCACCCTTATTCCCTCTCTATTCTATTAGTGAGATGTAAGTTCTACGGGAGAGGCTTCTTACCAAGAACCACTGCTTTGTGGAACCGACTCCCAAGGGGATGCTTCCCCGATCCCTACAATCCTAACCTGTTAACGTCTAGGGTTACGTATCCCCATTAACTATGCCTCTTAATCTGTAACCGTCTCCATAAAATGGCTCTCGGGTTTGTACAGGATGAATATTATTCTAAAAATGGTGTATCTTGCTAAGGAATCAAAATGTGTATCATTCTACAAGAAAACAAAAAATTGTATTATAGTTGAAGAAATCAACATGTTTGTTCCAGTGAGTATGCAAATACGTGCATCATGTTAAGAAAGCACAACTATGTAGCATACTACAAGAAAACAATAATATTTATCATGTTACAAACAAGAAGAAATTTGTATCATGATACAAGAAAGCAGAATTATGTAGCATGATATAAGAAAACAAAAATTTCTATCATGAAAAAAAATGTGTAACATGATACAAAGCTAAAATGCATATCATGACACAAGAAAGCAAAATGTGCATCATGATACAAAAAAAGCAAAAAATTGTATCATGATACAAAATGCAAAAATGCGTATGATAATACAAAAAAGCAAAAATGCGTATGATGATGATACAAGAAAGCAGAAATGAGTAATGCAAAAATGAAATAGCTCAAACTAAATATTGTGTAAAATATTTGTTATTTAAGATTTTTCATTAGTTCAAATTTACATATGCGAAATGCGATATTACTTTATGACGTCCATAATATGCAGATGCAAAGTATATATTCAATAGCATGATAGATACATATAGATGTCACTAAATTTCAGTTTGCTGTGAATTAAATATATGTTAAAGAAGTGAATATCATAACATAATTGGCAATTGAATGCATCCATCCATGGCCAGGGAGCAATGAGTTCTTTCAGAAAGATACAGTTTCAGGCAATCGAGTTCAAACAGTGCAGGAACGTTTCCAAAAACTTGACAAGGAATGTAGTTTATTGCAGTTGCCTTGCTAGTCATGGGATTAGCCTCCATATGGGTATAAATGGCACCTTCTAAGACAAATGAAGATGTTTGGAAAAGCGGTGCCAAGTAATTTGCAACAATTAGAGCAAGTAAAAGAGTGAGAGTGTAAGATTTGCAGGTGTTTTCGGTGGCCCGACTTCCTGGATTCTTGCATCTCACAAGGGGAGAAGAGCTGAATATTTCTTGTCGGAATCACCCTTTTATATTATAATATTCAGAAAATAGATCTGCATGTACAGTTTTCTGCATGAATGAATCTGAATATTTGTGCACGCTTGTGTATGAATATAATCGATTTCTTGTTCTCTGTCGATCACATTCTGTTTTTAACTCATTGCTGTATTTTTTCTGATTCTACCACTATGTATTTATTTATTTCATCCAGTTTCCTATTTTCTATTACACTGCAATCTTTCTTTCCTATTTCATATTCTGTCACTATCTATGTATCTATCTCATTCTGTTTCCTTCTTTCTATATTATAAAAGATTTAATATAGGCTATGTATAAGCTAAGGAAATTAGACAGAGAATAAGCTGTATCAGACATAGATTCACCCGACATCAGAAATTGCTCCAAAACCAAACATCAATCTGAAAACTTGATCCATGTTTTTAAATAGTTTTATCAGATCAAACTCCTTCAGAAATATCTAGACTGTCAGCTGTATACAATTGATTGCTCAGATCATTGGTTAAAAATGGCTTGGAATGAGAGAATCCTGAGGTCTTGGCAAAAACCAACCTTCTTTGAACATTGTAGACTGGTGCTAGAGAATCTCAAACAAAGAATTGTACCAAATTACAGAAACTACATCGCTTGAGAACTAACAGCAACAAGAACTTAAATTGATAGCACATGTAACTCAAATAGAAAATAATCACATAATCAAGATGTTGATATTCCACACTACTTCAAGTCAAGGTTAAGAAGGAAGCCCCTGTCAGTACTGGAAAGTGTGATATAAAACATTGGATGTGAGTAACCTATTTTCCAGGAAAATTGTCTTAAGAGAACGATTTTATCAGTTTCAATTGAAAGCAGTACTGGTGGCTCGGTCAGTGAATGCCAAATGTTTCCTTGTAGGGAAAAGACTAATATTACCATTACCATTTCTTACATTGTTTTTTTTTTATATCTTTCAATGATTAAATCATTAAGATGTGCATGTGTAGACATGTGGTTAGAACATTAGCATTTTGACCATGTCAAAAGGATATAAATTTCCCCCCCATCACTTTGACAAGGAGGTGGCATCTTGATATGTCAGGCTCATGGGGGAGACACTGAAATGAGTAAATAAAACTGTTCCGAAAATATAGATGGCTGTGACTGATGCTATGATGATACTTTGTTCAACTACCGATCAAAAATATGTAGCCTCACCAAGATATTGTAACTAGGGAATGCTCATCATAGTTGTTGCATAAACCTCCGTTTGGCTATGTGGGTATTGAAAAACTTCAAAGGTGCCTGAGAAGTCATCTGTAAGATGGGTATACTTGGAAAATAAGTAGCCAGACAGATAATATATATATATGTGATGATGGCTGCCTACTCACTGAAGAAGGATGACCACCAAACAGGAAGCAGCAGATGAGGTGAAGATGTGGCAAATATCCCCAAAAGCCTGAGTGTACCCACACCATTGTTTATAGTCATTTATAGCAGGCATAACATTATGCAGTCACTCGGCATCATAAGAGCTTGATACAATGACAAGAAGTAGTCTAAGACAGTCTAAGTAGATAAGACCATGTCACATTTATTTATAGAGTAGCATAATGGTATGACAATGGTGGGGTGATTAATACCAAAATCATATCAAAATGATATGACCTTGCCACTGTTTACATTGTTATGTGATCCCAATTGGTCCGCTATCCAAGTACTTAGAAGGCTTGATGCTTCTTAACTTTGATACTCACTAGGTGCCCCCATAAACTGTCCCTAAACTATGCTTATAAAATTTCTATAAGCGTATGTTGAAAATTTGAAAATTATTACAATAATATTATTTATTATTTAGTGATATAGTGATTGAACTGAAACTTGTGCCTTCAGTATGATTTGACCATAAGCATCCTTGCAGGTGGATATGATTAAATTCACGATTTTTTTTAAAACTGCCGCCAGTAAAAACAGAATCCTCACCTTCAGGAAGTGACAACTTTGATTAGTTCAAGCATTTGATAACTTTGTTAAAAGCCATGAAGGACATAAAATAAACTTTATTTTCAGACATGTCAGTAGGTGATTTCAGAGTTCTGTTAATTCAAATTACTGAAGGAATGAATAATTTGAAGAGATAAAGTTTTAGAATATTTAAAAAAAAATCCACGATCAAAAAAGTAAATATTAATGTATAAATTAAAGTAAAGCATAAATGATTATGAGAAGGTGCTGAAAATTTATTGACCTGACCAAAAAAATCATTGCTTTCTGAAAATCTGCTTTTTGACCATTTTGTCATATTGTCAAAATGAGTAAAGACAACAAATTTTCAGCATACCCTTATAGTAATTTTATAAGCATAGTTTAGGTATGTCAGAGGGACAAAGTATGGGGGCACCTAGTGAGGATCAAATAACTAATCACTTGTCATTGTTCTAGTGAGACAAGCTTATGAACCATTATATATAGGAGGCACGGTAGAGTAATGGATAACAGCTTGGATTGAGGAATTGTAGAGCTGAGTTCGAATTCCAGTTGGTTCCATTACATTCACTTACGTGCTAATACCCTTGAGAAAGGTATGAATCCTCTTCCTCTCCCTCCAGTATGGGTAAAATAGCAGGAAAGACTGGGTTCTATAGCCTTGAATGGCAACTAGTCTAGGAGAAGGACAACTCTGAATTCAAAACCTGCGGAGTGTCGTTTGGGAACCTTGTGGCATTCGGTGCACCAGGTCTCTGTATTCATCCCTTCAAAAAGTGTGGATGGTCCTGCACGAAGCCTTCACCACTATAATCAAATCTCATGTGCTGGTGTCGGGCTGTCGGTTTCCTGGAAACTGATCTGCTTGACCCTCATATGTCGAATCTCGACGGGAGAGTCAATTATTATTATTATATATATATGTATAATTCTCAGAATGTGTGTGTATGTATGTGTGTGTTCAGATGTTTATGCATTTCCACAATTTTAATCTGATTTCGATGAATTTTTTTTGCTTGATAGATAATTCTTCAGTGCTGGTTTTGAGTCCAAATTGTTGGTGACAGAGGCTCTCCACTACTTCCTGTCCATTATAACTCTCAGCACTTTACTATCTGATCTTGGATATATAACTTTCATGAAAACTTTAATAAAAATAAATAATTTAAATTATTACAATAATATTATTTATTATTCCCTTTTCAGGGCCATCCTCCCATTCAAATTGTTACTCCCACTTTGGTGATGTACCTCAGTTGCACCCAAATGTTGTTACTAATATTGATTTTTGGGTGGGCTGACTTTGAACTTGAACTGCTCTAATTGAACTGCAAAAATTCCCAATTATGAAAGACCCAGTTGAAAATGGGTTATACTGATTATATATATATATATATATATATATATATATCAAAGTGTAGGAGAACGAACAGTAGGATTACAGCATTCAAAACATTAATTAAAAAATAGTGCTCAATACATAAAATAGAGCCGTAAATATTTATTTATCTTATGCAGTGTTACATTAGAACATAATTCCTAACCTGATGAGATGTCTAAAAAAGGTTTTCCCTTTTTCTGATGTTGAAACAAAATGTACAATTTTGTAGTGGATATGTGCATGTTCCAATGTAACACTGCATAAGATATATATATATATATATATATATATATATATATATATATATATATATATATATATATATATATATGAATGTTATATCTAGCCCAAAACATCTGCACTATCCTTTGTCACCAGTAGAACGTCTGTTGTGTGGTGAGATGACAATACTGTATACACTTTCACTTTCTCACTATTAAAAAACAATAAAATTGAGGGAAAATATTGTAATTTAGTGTATTTGCACTACAGAGTTCATTGTCAGTCTATGCCAAGTGGCTTCACTATGCAAACTTTAGCTTCATTACCTTATGAAATGTCCTGATACTTTTTGAACTAGCCTTTCATATATATATATATATATATATATATATATATATATATATATATATATATATATATATATTTTCAATCATACATTTTTATATACATGAAAATTTGTTTTCTTTATTACTCTAGACTTTCTAAGAACATCTTTTTCTCTTTTATTTAATTGTTACCATTGCCATTATTAAATTGAATTCTAATTCACTTTATGACCTTGTTTGGAGTATGTGAAGGCTTTTTAACCTTTTTTCCTCTCTGGAAAAATACATCAACTTTTGTCTTTAAAGGGCTTTAGCAGCAAACACCTTCACAAGCTGCTAGTGGTCTGCTGGTGGGCTGCTGATGGCAACACCAGCAATCCTCTGGTGGCAGCCACTGGCAGGAGGCTGATGGCAGTACTAGCGATCATCTGGTAACAGCAACCAGATGACCACCAGCAGGCAACTGCTGGGCCTCTAGTGGTCCACCAATGGTGATATTGCTGAGATGAACATGCTGGCACTCCAATAGCAAGCTACCAGCATTAAATGCTAGTGGCATGCCACCTAGTGTTAGATTGGTGGCTCATGTGTCGGGTTCATTTGATGGTCAAAACAAGGCCAGCAACAATAGGCACCAACTGTCTGTGCAACAAGTGCTTTGGAAATTATTGTGTTGATTTCAGTATTTGGTAGCATATTAATTATGTTCAATATCTATTAAAGATTAATATTCAGAATTGTTTATTTACTGCTTGTCCTGTTCCACTAGAATCTGAGTCTATTATCCCACAGGACTATAGCCTAGAGCAATGTTAGCAAGTTTTGGTTACTTCAGGGCACACTTATAGAATAGCTAAAAGCCTGGGGCACACTTTAGATTTTAATAAGGAAAACATTAGTCATGAAATTATAAAATAGGAAAATAATGAAAAAAAAAACATTTATTTCTAAGACAGTTCATTGTATAATTATGTAATACAGTTTTCATTTATAGAAATTTATGGAGAATTTGATATTTTTAAAAAACCAATAGTGACTAATTTAAAGGATTATCAACTCCTTAATGATTATGGAATTTAGCATCCCGTTTAATATATCAAACAAGAAAGACTTGACCCAGAGATTGAAACTATGCACTTAGTGGCTCTAGCTTCTTAAAAATAAAATTATTTAAATCTAAAAATAATTCATAAATTACACTTTTGTTAACTTGAAAAAAATGATTATGTTAATACTTGCAAACTTGTGCTATTAAAAATGGTGTCAATTTTTAGTAAGCTTTAATTGTGGCATGCAATGAAAAAAGTTTCAAAACTATGTATTGAGATTCAATATTGTTGACAAAGAATTCACAACTAAAATAAAGGCTAATGAACCATTTTAATTAACCCATTCCCTTTATATTTGTTAGATGTTTAATAACATCTCGGATTCATTTATTACTGGTATTACAGAAATCACTTTTTGCTCACTATCTTTTCATGTTAAAAATTTTGAGTGTATAACATAACAGTGAATGGGAAATATCTTTCAAGGGAAGAAAAGATTAGCAATGGAATAACAAAGATGGTTACAACAACAGTCATTTTGAGCACGACAGTCACTTAAAAATGAATGATATTGGAATGCTTCACATGAACGTCTTGGACATATAAGAAATGTAGGAGTAAAAGGTCTGGTTAATTAAATGGTTCATTTTGCTTGGGAATTAATTTTGTCTAAATACAGATAAATATTTTATTTGTATAGATTATTAAAACAACTAAGGGAAGTAATCACTCATGAATTTCCTAAGTTTATTTACCTCCCTTCCCACTAAAGATGGGACAGGAAATATATGAATAATTATACATTGATAATTATTATATCATGTGAGTATCCGTTTCCTTATAAGAAAACATTTGGCATTCATTACCTGACCAGCCAGTACAGTTATCATTCGAAATTTATATCTTTCTATTAAAACAATTTTTCAAGAAAATAGGTTTCTCCAGACCACTAATTTCTATCTCCCTTTCTCTTATTGAAAGGTCTTCCTTCTTAATCTTTTATTTGAAATAGTGTGGGATATCAACTTTCTGATTATTTTTTCAGTGAGTCACATGTGCTAACCATTTTAGCAGTTTCTCTTGTTAAAAGTTGTAAAGTGATGTGGTTTCTGTTATTTAGTACAGTTCTTTGCCAGTGATTCTGTGGTGTCAGTTAACAAGGTTCAAAGAAAGGAAGTCCTTGCTAAGAACTACTGGCTTCATTCACTACAACTGCTGAACTAATTACATTATTTCATTTTGAATTGCTGTACTCATTTTTGTTGTTATGATTAGAAAGATTCACTAGAAGTCTTAGTGAGCAAGATTCTTCTTAAAACCTTGTGGACTGGTGCTACAGAATCACAAAAGACTTCATCAGATAACAGAAACCACATCACTTGAGAACAACAACAACTAAAGTGGATGGAAAATGTAACTCAAAGAGAAAAGAATAAAACATAATCAAGATTTTAACATTTCACCTGACATCAAATAAAACGTTACGAATGACCCCCCCCCTCCCGTCCGAATAAGCACTGGAAAGATTAATAACAGACTCGAGAAACCTATTTTCATGGAAAACTGTTTTAAGAGAAATATTTTACAAATTTTGACTGAAATATTCACTGGATGCCTGGCCAATAAATGTCAAATGTTTCCTTATAAGGAAACAGCTAATATTATCATTACCATTCAAGCCAAATTTTTTAAAAATGCTATTGTCGTTATTAGATTTTGACTCTTTCTGACCACTTTCTTTTCTTATTTTTGCACTAACACATTATTTGTTGTATCCTTTTATGCTTCGACCTTTACCTGTTGTACCGAGCAAGCTTCCAGGAATTTTGAACTTTTTATTAGATGAATGAGAATATGTTAATCTCGTTCACATACTTGTCTCATGCTGTGTTTTTTCCAAGAAGAATTCAAAACTAGTTAGTTCTCCATTAAGATTCCAATCTGCTGCTCCACTTAGTCAGACAATAATTCCAAACGAACCAGGTGGGCCTTAACAGAACACTTATCTTCTAAACCACAAAATGTATGTAACTCTTTAAGATTTTTTTGAACTTAAAATCTTATGTGTGTGTTTTCTATATTTCCATGCCTCAAATATAGTATTCTGGTGAGCATCCTTGATAAGTTAATATACATAACCTCAGACTGTGCAGATAGATAGAAAATGTGTTGAAAATTTTGTATTACTAAGATTCGCAAAAGACATAAAGCCACATCATTTTGAAACAATGCATCCTGTATGCTTACCAAAGTTAAGCAACATTGAGACTGGTCAGTACCAAGATGGGTGACCACTTAGGAATAACAGGTGCTGTATTCTTGGATGTATGGGTGATGTAATGCATAATGGTTCAGAACTTTTAGAGCCGAGTTCCAATTCCCATTAGGTTCATTACGTTCACTTACAAATAGCAATGCAAATAACTTTAGGTAAGGTATGAATCCACATCTTGGCAACAGGTTAATTAGTAAGACTTGTATGATTAAAATATTATTATCTAAAACCATAAAAGAAGTTTTTACAATCCCAAATATGTTCTGGCTTTAAATAACCTGCAGAACCATAAAAATGAATGAAAGATTCAATCAGTCAAAAACAAAACCAAAGAAAAATAATTTACTGGCTTTTTAGGTTTATAGTGTAATTCAGATCAGAAAAATCCTATTTTAATTCAAAAAAAGAAATAACTGACTCAGATAAAGATGTATAGAAAGACATATGATTAATATATGAATAGGATATTGCAGTTGATTGCCTGTTCTTATAAAA
>CAHIKZ030002089.1:187500-210000 GCA_903632075.3 Acanthosepion pharaonis | reverse complement strand
GTTAGTAAATTAATGTTTATATTAAGTCTGTTAGCAAAGAGAATTCATCATAAATTACATTAATGTTGCTCATTGATTCATTGTATGATTACCTCTTTATAATATAAAATATATGCTGCCTAATATATATATATATATATATATATATATATATATATATATATATATATATATATATATATATACTGTATGTATATATATATATATATATATATATATATATATATATAAATATACGTGTGTATAGATACATATATGTAAATTTTTTGTGTGTGTGTATATATATATATATATATATATATATATATATATATGTCTGTCTATGTGTGTGTGTATGTTATGAGATGGTGGAAACTGACATGGGATGTGCCATTTTGAGTGTTACTTTCCTGAGAAAATGTTGGCATATTTTCCATATTCACTGGAGCTTTAGAGAAAAAAAAAATGAAAGAAGTCTGGTCATTAAATATAATATTTTCAGAAAAGTGCAAGCTAGTAAAGTGAATAGCAACTCCTGTAAGCTGTGTCTCATGGAGAAGTTGGCCATTGCAACATTCAAGGGTGATGCTGAGTTGTTGAATGAGATCCAAAATTATGGCAAAATGTAGGCACACAAGGAAGTTGTTAAATTTAAAAGTGAAAATTCTAGATAGACATTAAAAACATATCAATATTCTGATGAGCCTAAATTATTAAACATTTTTTTTTTACAAATTCTCATCTAATAAATCCTACAGGAGCTTTTCTTTAAATATAACAAAAGACAAAAATGTGGAGATTTTTCTTCAAGAAGGATTATGTCATTTCATCATTTTACCTTTTTTATCAAACTTGTTTGAAAATATTTCATATCAAGTCACTAGTCCCATAAACCAATACGGACATATATTGCAGCCAAAGCTGTAGTTGTGGTTTGGTTTGTTTTGTTTTACTGCATATCAACCTCAATGGATCATTTAATGCTGACAACTTTTTTTTTTCCTGGCAATATTTTTGTTTTGTCAAAAATCTATTTCTGTTAATATTTTTTTCCTAAAAAATGTATAGCTGGTACTATTCTTTTTCATAAACGTATAGCTGGTAATATTATTTTTTTAAATAAACGTATAGCTGGTAATATTTAAAAAAAAAACATACAGATGGTAATATTTTTTTTTCCAAAACTTATAGCTGGTAATAGTATTTTTTCAAAAATGCACAGCTGGCAATATTATTCTTTCAAAAACATATAGCTGGTAATATTATTTTTCCAAAAAAGTACTGCTGGCAACATTATTTTTTCAAAAATGTATTATCAGAGGCATTGCTGTTGGACGTAGTTTATCATCTTACCCAGGACATGGATGTAGTTTATTGTCATACCAATGACATGCTGTAGTTGTGTGTCTAGGGCAACTTATCCTGGCAAGGTCCATTTCTCTTTAGATTGGATTATTAGTTCAGAATTTTTATTCTTGTAGACTGGTTGCAACCAAAAGAAAGCCAGACTGCCTTGGCTATTTAACACATAGGAAGACAGTTTCGTGTCTTTTTCAAAGGCAGCAGATTGAAGTGTGTCAAACACAGTTGAATAAGAACTGAACTTGGTATCTGTCTATATTTCTGAGATGATGTATTATCTACACTATTTACATTATTCAAACTATTGTCCTCATCTTTGTCACCATATTTATTACAATGTTTCAGCAATTGTACACTCTGGCCTTCTTCAGGTGGTTTGATTGTCAAATTTAACCCTTTATTTCACTCACTGGGGGAGACTGTTCTAGTTCCACATGTCATGTCTAATGGATGTCAGTTATCAGTTATCTCCTGTTAATTTCCCTCTCCCTGTTCTCCACTGTTTTAACCGGGTATTGAACTCACACTCTTTATGTCCTGTCACTGGATCTAACTAATGCCTTTATCCACTGTGCCTTTATCCACTCAAGTGAGTGAAATAACGGGTTCAGTTCAATATTCCAACCACCTAAAGAAGGCCGGAGCATACAACAGCTAAAAGGTTGTAATGAATATGGCAACAATGATGAGGACAATAGTCTGAATAATGTAAATAGTTAATTGAAACTTGTTATAATAAAATCACTTTCAATGCTTATAATACATTTTCTACACGATACAGCCCATTAATATTAGGTAAGCAAATTACATAGAGACATGATCGCCAGTATCCTGAAAGGACATAACACATACAAGAATAAGAAAGATAAAAAAAAATCACTGGAGTTTATCTTTAAAAATATAAAAAAGAGATATGTAGGAAAATTAACAAAAGCTGAAGAGAATTTTATTTATTCCTACCAGCAAATGTCATATGAAAAAAAAAAAAAGAGCTGGTGACATGCAGAAAGTTGGAACATGGATTACTTTTAGTCATAATCATGTTACCTCAGAACAGTGTCAAGTTTGTTGTATGTTAGGAAAATTACAAAAATTGATGACTACTGCTCAGATAGGTTCAGGAAAGTTACTTTGATATAAGCCTTCAAGCAAAAATATGAACTTTGGTCTCTCACTAATGATTTTTCTACGCCTCTCATCTTTTCCTGCCTTTCACGTCAACAGATAATTTACTTATTCTGACCTCTTGATCACTAATACACAAACACACACATTCAAATAGATATATATTGATGGTGTGCATTATTGACATCAGAAGAAAGTTTTTGCTTATGAATATATATATATATCTTCTTTTTTGATTACTGTTGTTGATGCTCAAAAAGGAGATCTGACTCAGTGCACCATCTTTCCTCATTACAAAAAAAAATAGCATACACAGGCATTGCTTGATATTGTAAAATCGTACTTGATAATGCAACTACACACTTAATGCATCAGTTACACAACATAATGAGTCTGAGCAGAATTTCAATTTAAAAAAATGCTATTTTAATTAAGAGAGTAATTTACTAAGACAAAAGTGTATAGAAAATGCTTTAATCACTAGATCCCCCACACTAAATTTGCGTCTGGCTGCTTACAAAATTTTTTGGCAGATCTTCTATTAACACCAGGTGGGATACATAATCACAAAAACAATAAAAAAATAGATAAAAAAGAAAGAAAACAATAAAAAAGTCTAGATTATATATCCAAACATAAATTCAAAACATAAAAAAATTCAGTATCTCCACTTCTTTGTGCACATGTGTAGTTCAATCAAAATGGACATGATTTTAGTTTGGTGAAGTCTTAAAGGACAAAACATGCCACATTTTTTTTTTCATTTTGTCATTAGTTTACACACACACACATATATATGTAAACATATATATATATATATATACATACAGACATTGTGTACAGCTCATCAGTGCGGCTAGACATCTGATTGATTTAAGCTGGGATCAAAACTCATTCAATTTGGTATCAGTCAGAGATTCTACCTAAAATTTATCGGTGCATACCAGAGAAAGGTTATCTTATAATATATATATATATATATATATATATATATATATATATATATATATATATATACACACACACACACACACACACACACAAACCTTGTCATTTGAAAAAAAAACTAATCTAAAGTAGCAGTGGTCAATATATAGTGTACCAATTCCATTGCCCTGTACAAGACTGGGTTACTGGTCAAAAACCAATGACCTATATTGAACACACCCCTACGTCAGTGAGTAGACATCTTACATGCCACCCACTTGTCGCAGTAGAGTGTGATTAATAAACATTTATTAATCCACAACTTCAAAGAACCTTCAAGAAAAATTCTATTTGATAATACAAGCATACTTTTCAGGTCACATATTTGTACACAGCCTGTCATTAGGGAGGCTTTGCTTATTAAATTTTATTTTCCCACTATCATTTTCACACTATTTAGCAGAGAAGATGGCGTGTTAAAAGAGAAAAATAGAAGTCTTGTCCCAGTCAACTCGTTGTGTATAGCTTAAGATTGCCAAAAAGCACACAAACCACTCAAACTCCACACTATAAAATTATAATGTAGCAGCCACACAGAATTTCACCATCCAAAACACATTTTTGATAATGGCTAGAGTAGTAGCCAAAAGTGCTCAAAACAATTATAACTATGAACAATTCTTATATTTTTTAACCCCTGAAAAACAGAAAAGTGTTGATTTGTTGAAAAACTCAATAAAAGATTAATTAAATCTTCCTTCTTGGCAGTTTTCAATGAAAGATGTATGAAAGAAAGGTTGCTACCCAAATACATATCAATATATGATAGCTGGCCTCCCGTATTTGAGGTTACCTTTCTATTAGGGCAGATAGCCTATCCCTATTGTAGATGCTTCCTCAGGCACACATTTTGTGTTTTGTTCAACACCCACAGAGCCAACCTGTGGTTTATACTGCAACTATGCTGAGCAGACCTTGGTTACAGTTTCTGGGAGCAAGTGTATTATCTAGCATGATCAACAATCTGAACAAGGCCAGCACACTCAAACCCTCGGTCACGATGACTTGGGACTTTGTGCTAGTACAGCTATTGATGGCCCCCAAGGGTTCTGTTCACCCAGTTTCACTCACAAGGCTTGGGTTAACCCATGGTCTGGTGGTTTTCTGTCACTTTCCAAAGGTGATGCATGCTGGGATTGCCTCCTCTAGACTGATGACATCAGGAAGTCTACATGATGATGAATCAACTGTGGTGAGATTCAAACCCAGGCCTCATGGTCAGAAAGCAAATATTCTAACAACTCGGCCTTATGTGTGTGTGTGTGTGTGTGTGTAACGAATGCATGGCCACAATTTTCAATGGATTTGCACCAAAATTTACATGCACATGCTCCAAGTTAGCGGGAAGGCCAAGACTGATTTTGCATTTCCCAACTCCCATCGATAGTGGAAATAATCGATTTTTTCATGCTTCTACAGCAGTTTTCATGTAGTTTGTAGCCATTTTCTACTGGCCAGAGTGAGAGCCAATAGCTGGCTGTCACGAATAGGCAGGAAGATTCTATTGGTCAGCTTAAGAGCCAACAGCTGACTGACATGAATGTTAACTAGCATGATAGCATGCCAAAAATTCGATAGCTGCATTCGTCACAAGTGGGAAAAATTTAAATCTGCATGGCACTTTACTCCAATTGGTTCATTTGCTTGCTTAAACTCAACATTGATTCTGATTCCACCTCTCTCTTTCCTATGCAGCTCTCAACAAGTTCCTTCCCTCTGCTTCCTCCCCTAGACCACATTCTGTCATCCACTTGTTTAAGCCCGCTAGGTATGTCATGCATTGTTTTCTCTTGTCTCTCTTTCCCTCTATTCAACCCATGAGTATCAGACTCCTCAGATGCTTCCTCCTCATTATGCGTCCCAGAAACTGCAGCTGCCTCTTCCTGATATTATGTCTAAGCCCCCTCCTTGTTTGCAACCTCTCTAAGACCTCATCGTTGCTCACACCCTCGGTCCATGATATCCTTAGCATCCTTCTGTAGAACCTACATCTCTGTTGTTTCATGTCTTTTCTTCATCTTTGAAGAAATCATCCAACATTCACTGCCGTAAAGAAGGACAGATGTCATGTAACAGCTCAGTATTCTTTTCTTTGTTACTGAAGAAATACTCCTGATTTTCAATACTCTGCCTAGCTTTTGGAATGTGTCCTTGGCCATCCCAATATGTCTACAGATCTCAGTGTCACACTTACTGTCCTCTGTCAAAACACTTCCCAGATATTTAAATTTCCATGTCTGCTTGATTCTACTGTTCCCGACCTGCAAATTGCATTTCAGGCTCTTCCTTTTACTGATGCCCATGGTGTCGATGGGGTTGCTGAAAAATTTTGGGCCTGTCTCCTTTCCCCACATCAATGTTGTTTGGTCTTTGGGGAATTGAATCAGGCAGAGAACATTTTAACACAGGCTGTGTACATAAAATAGTATTCAAATGTGCTATATTTTTATAGACTCAAACCTTATTTGAATACAAATCAATATATGCAAATATATGCAAATGTAAACTTGTTATTACAGTTGGGTAATAAATTTTATTGCTATTTTTATCATTTTAACCACTTGTACTGAAGTAAGTTCGTTTAATTGTCATGTCCACTATGCATGTAAAGTCATATAATTTTGCTTGTCTATATATCTAGAGTTCATAAATTTATAGGGTCAATTTAAATCAGTTTATAATATAGGTCATTAGCCTTGCTGCAATATGTATATATTATCATTGATCATTTTATCAGTCTGTGGCAGATTGCGCACTAAAGATATATGTTGCCACAACTGGTGGTCTTGTGTAGCTGTGTTCAATAATTTTCATCAACCTTGCTCCATTTGTATATATTATCAAGCCATCCTTTACATGGGTAATGTCTACACCTTCTGCTTACCATACATTCAGGGAAAATTTTGATTATTGGTGTGGCCATAAAATTTCAAAATCTTACTTTTGAGATGGATGTGATAGGAGTTAGTCTTGTAACTTGCAGAAGTCACCCACTCACACACTCAGACATATATGGTCTGATCAAAAATTATCAGGAGTGTTGCTATAGTAACAGCTAAACTATATAGAATATAGAATGAAGCCACTTGCCACAGATTGACCTTGAACACTGTCATGTGCACAAAGTTATAACATTTTTGCCCATTTACATTGTTTATATCAGTGCTTGGAAGGAAAGTGTGTAGAGTGTGGTCATCTTAATACACTACAGAATAGTTTTGAAAATGGACATAACAGCTGAAAAATCGTGGGTCTATGGCTATAACCATGAAACCAAGGAAGACACAGTTGATTTTTATTCCTCTCAGAGACAAAAGAAAACATGAGTCAAAGTAATGTGAAGAAAATGTTGATAGTTTTTTTTGACTACACGGGCATTGTTCATCATGAGTATGCTGGTCAGAGAGTAAACAAGGAGTACTACCGTGATGTGTTGCAGCAGTTGCAGCAGTTACTGTTTGCCAGAATTACATGAATCCGGTGATTGGCGCCTCCACCATCATGTCAATGTACTGGTTCATTCTGCACAGTTTGTGCAGCAATTTTTTGTCAAGTATGGCATTTCCCAGGTCTGTAAAATACGTTATTCTCCAGATAATGCACTTTGCAACTTTTTATACTTTTCTAAAATCACATCCCTCTTGCAAGGAAAACATTTCAAGATCTTGAGGAAATCAAAAAGATTGTGGCAAGCCAGTTGTCTCCTATCCCAAAAAGGGAGTTCCAGGAATGTTTCTATCAAACAAAATGATGCTGAATAACATCTGTGACTTCAGAAGTGGACTAATTCAAAGGAGATTAAATGTTGGATTGATACATACTGTAGTTTTATTTTTATAGCAACAGTCCTGATACTTTTCGATCAGATTTTTTGTATATATCTGTTATCATTAGAAAACTTATTTGGATCTTTCATGCATTATGATATATATTCCAGATATATCAGCTCCTTTTTGCTACTCAATAACAAAACAGAAATATCCATGAAGATAGTGATTTTGGAAGTGTGAAAAAAAAAACATTGGTCTCATGCTTCTCAAAATAATTTTATCTGAATTTGCTATGACAGATACAGCTCAATATATGAGCATACAAACGCAGCACTGACTCCATAATACAATAATCTTTATCGACTGATCACATCTTCTTCCTGACATCTGACTCCTTTTGAAAATTTCCCAAAAGAATCAAACTTTATCATTATATATATCTATATCCATATGTGTGTGTATATATATATATATATATATATAGTGCAACCTTGGTCCTTGAATATCTCACATAGCAAACAAATTGGTTTTCAAACAGAAAATTCAAGATGAAAATGCCTCGGTTCACAAACAACATTGTTGAACAGAGTTAACCTAAACGGAATAATTTTTGAGTTGACTGCCATGTTGTATAAATTTGTGTGTTGTGGTATGCTTTTCTTTTCCAATTTTATTTCACTTTGTTTTTTTCTTTACATTGATTCCTATTGGAAAAAAATTCCGGTTTACAAACATTTTGGATTACAAACAGCCATGAGGAATGAATTAAATTCGTGAACTGAGATTCCACTGTGTGTATATATATATATATATATATATATATATATATATATAAAGTTTTCTTTTCTGACAAGTTTCTTCCCTTGATGGACTTTAGCAAAGGAAATGTAAGGATTTTATTTTGCCACAGGCATTTATAAACAGAAGTCAAAATGTTTTTAATTTATCAAAATTTTAAATTTAAGAATACTAATAAATATTCATCAGGGAAAGTCAAGATAAACTGTGGAGGATGATATGTTATATAACTTAATAAGTTATCAAGAAATTGAGAAAATTTTGTTAATGTTTTTCTTAATTTAATGTAGTTATTCTATTTTGTGAAAATTTTTAATTGAAACATTTGCTTTTTAAATTTGTGGTCATATATGTTGGCTGGGGAAAGAGATATATCTTTTAAGAAAGGAGATATTTAAAAAAATACACATATATATATATATATATATATATATATATATATATATATATTCAAATATACTTTCATTTCACATATGTTGAAAATATGAGCTAAATCCTATATCTAAAAAGTTATTTAATACATTGGGATGCAGGAGAATTTTGCAAGACAGACTTGTTTCCCACAACTGAAAAGTTCTTTTCTAAAGATGACTGATCAGATGTTATTTTTCAATATGACAAAGCTCCATCCCATATTGCAAAGGTCACCAAAAATTTTCTTGGTAACAAATTAACTTTCAAGATAACTCAAGCATCTCATCATCACTCATCCTGAAGCTTTCAACCTTTTTTTTACTTTCCCCAGAAGAGATTCTTAACAGAAATAAAACTCAACAGTCCTTTTTCCCATTTCAGAAACAACTGATTATTCTAAAACATGGTTTAATAAACAAAAGTAGAGGTAATCATATCTGGTATTTGACCAATTCCAGATATGATGTTTGCATCATATAAGGATATTCAAATCAAAGTGAGCAGAATCCTTATGTACTGATCATCTGCTATCATCTAACTATCCCAGAGGCTCTGAGTGTCAACAAATATGATAGAACTGCCAGACTGTTTAATATATCTGAAATCTCATATATATTTGATTTTTTGTATACATGTTGTGTGTTGTGATATTGGTGTTTTCTCAAAAATGTAAACTTGGATTTGTTGGATGATAAAAGCATTATTGGATAATATGAACTGATTTCTGGACTTGATGGTTATTACAAAAAGTGTTGAAAAGATATTGTTGACTATATATATATATATATATATATATATATATATATATATATATATATATATATATATATATATAGGATTAATGCAAATATGAAATTTGTAACTTAGTTGATTGATGTTATATCAGTGATTGATGGTGAATTTTCTACTTAATCTATAGCTCAAAATCTGACTAAATGATCAATCACAAGAATTTGTAGGAAATCCCTTCTATTTAATGAGAGTTTTGCTATTAGAATATTGACCTGAATAATAAAAACTGAATGAATTTATATATATATATATATATATATATATATATATATACATATTTAAATACAAAAAATATGAGAGAAAATAGATGTACACTGAGATAGGTGGACAGAGAGATGGATACATAGATAAACAGAGAAATCATCCATAGATAGAGAGACATATCAATAGCTATATAGCATAGAGAGGTATATAGGTAGACAGACATAATGAGATACATATGCAGATTGACAGAAAGATATGAAGAAAAATAGTAAGCTAGAGGAGATAGGAGGATGGACAGAAAGGCAGACAGATTTCTAGAGAAACAGCTAGCTTGAGAGATAGACAGGAGTATGAACAGACAGATGGGGAGAGAGGTGTTACTGATGTATATGCATAAGAATATTATTCAATAACTGCAAGTGTTTTTCTTAAAATTTCAGATAATTCTATTGACTCGCACAGTATAAACATTTTCCAGACTACCATTCCTAAAATATAAAATTTGTTCTGTCATTTCACACCAATTTACCCCATACATATTTATAACTATGAAAGGAAAGAACGATAAAATCAGTTTTGATGATCAGAAACTGTCTCTCGAAAGACTAATATTTTGGTTTATGAATTGCAATGAACTCTCTCAGCATATGCAAAAACACATTCATACACAAACATTATATATATATATATATATATATATATATATATATATATATATATATATTAAAGACATTTTTATGTTTAACGTTGTTATTTATAGATACAAGTATTTAAGCAAATGCTCTGTTTATGATTAACAGTATTAAATAACATTTACCGGCCTGAATGTCCGAGAAATTTTCATAGAAAATATTCGTTCTTTGACAGGATTCGAACCTGCATCCTATATCACGGAACCGTCATTTACGCTGACGTGCCTAACCTCTGGGCCACAAAGAACCTTTCGGTAGACAAGGTTGAATTTACTGCTTATAAACTTCAATCTTCCATGAATCTCGTACATTCATAACTGCTCTGGCGTATCAAATGTAAACAAATGATGTCATATATTAAGAAATGGATAAGGTCCGACAATTTATAAATAAATATAAATAAAGAACGAATATTTTCTATGAAAATTTCTCGAACATTCAGGCCGGTAAATGTTATTTAATACTGTTTATCATAAACAGAGCATTTGCTTAAATACTTGTATCTATAAAATAACAACGTTAAACATAAAAAAATGTCTTTAATAAATAAATTGTCGGACCTTGTTCATTTCTTAATATATATATATATATATATATATATATATATATATATATATATATTTATAGTGAAACAAGAGTTTAATAGTGTTGTCCAATTTATTTTAAAGATATCTTATTGGAATTCTCCACTATTGGATTCTACTTTGAACAATAAGAATGTACAATTACTCTCTAAGCTTAACAGAAGTATTGTGATGAAATTGACCATAAGTGAAAATGACATGTTCATTATTAATTAATAACAGCTAAGGATAGGAAGCTCATGAAATAATGAAATAAAGTTAAGATATATATGTATTATTCCAGGATCATTTTACAACTTATTCAAGATGACCTTTATCCTTTTTAACCTTCTAAAGTTTTGTTATGGTTCAAAAAGGTGCCTCACAAGTTTCACATACAATTCCATTTTCAAGTGTTTTTTCATTGCTCTTTGGACTGTCATAGCTGTAACTCCTCTCTGACATGTGAAACGTCTTATGGATTGTTGTAGATCTTTTCTAATTGATCTCTTTAGATCTAAGTTGAATTGATGATCCCTCTTCTTGTTGTGACCTCCTGATCCACTTTTCCTTTCTACTGTTCACACTTTTTAAAGCTTATTCACAATTCTCTTGATAGTTCTTGAATAGACTTTGAAGATGAAAGCCAGAGTATGAATGTTGGTACCATTAGTGAAGGCCTGAATGATTTTTTTTTCTTCACACCATTGTTCAGCTGAGAAGATAGTGGTGGTGACACAAAATGACTTTAACCTGTTGTCTTTCTCGCTGAATATCTCAAAGGGTTTTCTTGTGATTCTTATAACAAATGGTGTCAAGATAGCTAGATGTCTTATCTGAAAACATGAGAAAAGCCAATTAGCTCAGTGTTTTTTTTTAGATATTAAACATATTGTGGGATGGAGAATTATTCTGTAACATGATCTGAACAATTTTATTGTTAAACCCAATATATAGTTTATAGTATATGCTCGAACTCTGGTGTTCAGACCTTAAGTTATATTTTCTGAGAAAGATCACAAAATCTGGCATAATCAATGGCTAAACAAGGACAGTATGCTCAAACTTTAGGCTACAATAGCTTATGATTTGTGGGTTCAGAACATATGCCCAGTTTTACTCAAAAGATTGACTAAACTGGTGGGATGGTTTTCAGGCACTTTCCATCAGTGGATCATCTCTTCAGGCCAACATTGTTAAGAATTTAATTCCTGGTCAAATCGACCATGGTGAGATTTGAATTTGGGTCACATGGTCAGAACGATAACATTTTAACCACTTGGCCATGTACACAAAATAAAAATACTGTTACACTCAGTATTTAAATTCAAACTTTTGACATCTGATTATATATGTGTATGTGTATATATATATATATATATATATATATATATATATATATATATATAATCTAATACCTCTAATGGTGACTTCAAAGTTCATTAATATATATATATATATATATATATATATATATATATATATATAAATGAATATTGGAGTCCACACTCAGAGATATTAAATTACAAATATATATTACATTACTAACATATATATATATATATATATATATATATATATATATATATATATAAAAGTGAACATAGAATTCAACACTTAGAGGTGACAGTCTGTTTATATATATATATATATATATATATATATAGATATTAGTGAAAATTGAAGTCAACACTCAGAGGTAATAATCAAAAGAGAAAGTAATTTACTAAGGCAAATTTATAGAGAATGTGCTGTAATTTCAAAACATTTTACAGTAAATTTACAAATAGGATCATGCAACATATTGTCTTTCTGCACAAAATAACTATGAGTAAAATGTAGTTTCATTTGCATGATGTTAAAAATGAAAATAAAAGCATTAAAAATCTGAATAAATTATGAAATAAGTATTTAGGTATTTTGGATTTGAAAATATTAAATTTAAAGCTGAGTATCTTTGCATTTTCACATTTTCATGTCAATTTGTAACCAATTTGTGTTATATGCCTTTATCCACTTTTTACTATGTCTGCTTTTCATCCCTAAGTGTGATTCTATCAATAGAGTATGAAAGAAGCTCCTTTTTTCAAATCAATCAACTCAGAGGTTTTTGATTTTCTCATTCGATTATATATCAAAGCAATTTACTAAGGTTAAAAGGGATAGAAAGTGCTTTGATTGCTAGATCCTCCACATTAAATGTATGTCCAGTTCATTACAATATTTCATTTTTCTTTTATGTAATAGTAAATATAATGTAAACAAAATCAAAAGCATAATGAAACAAATTTGTTAGGCTATATGTATGCCCAAAGCCAAAAAAAAAAAACAATTCAGTTTTCCAATATTTTTATTTCCTATCAGTGCATAATTATAAGTGGTGCTTGTATATTTTTTTATCTCCCTCTTCCCACCCTACATATATAATGCCATGAACGAAAACATTACTTTATTCTGATGAAGTCCTTCTTGAGGACGAAACGTGTAACACAGAATTGTTTCCATTTTATCATTTATTTACTATATATATATATATATATATATATATATATATGTGTGTGTGTGTGTGTGTGTGTGTGTATTTGGATCTATGTTAGATATTAATTTTAAATGCAAATAAACACTCAAATACATAAAATTACAGCAAATAGATAAATCTTCTTATATATGAAACATTGTTTAATCTTATCTATCTAAAAATCCCACTATTGTCTGGAGGGAATTTTTTTCCTCTTTCAGATTAATGCCAAAATAATTTTAGGCTTGAACAAAAATTGTCTCTGCTACTCGAATAAAAATGGCTGAAATTGTTTATATTGCTTTTGGAGTTATCTCAAGTGTTAGAGTTTTGGACTGAAGTGATTAGTTTCTTAAATCTGTTTTTTTTCATGAGACCATTTCATTACTTGTTTTTTTTATTTTTTATCAGAGATAGAATCTATAAGGAAACTGGTTGGGGATTATTTTTTTTTTCTTGGAGTTAGGGGTAGGTACATGAATAAGCCAAACCCAAAGCAACAATAGAAGCAGCTAAAAAAACAAAGTCAATATTCTAGATAACTTTTTAAAATAGCCTCTAAAATGCCTGAAAAATTATGAGGAAATACGTTGCAGAAATAATAATTTTGTTTCTATCTGCATTTCCGGGATGAGGATTTGTCATTATCTATATTTAGACAAATGTCCCCATCTTTGCTGCTATTATCACATGATTTTGCAACCTGTCTCCTGTTGTCCATGTCTAGGAATATCATGTCCCCTTTTTTTTTTTTTTTTTTTACTACCGCTCAGTTATTGCTTGCCCTTCCCCCGCTCAATATCTGCACTACCCAGCCAAAGGATTGAACTTACTTCTATTATGCCACCAGATTCATGAACCTATCCACTAAGCTCTTATCTCAGGCTCAGCAAAAACAGAGTAAGAGTTCACTTCAATATTTCCTGAAAGTTAAGAGAAAGCTGCAGGTCATAATGTCTATAAGACTGGGATAATGACAACAAAGATGAAGATATTCATCTGAATGTAAAGTATATAAATATTATTTCGATCAAGGATTTAACAATAGTTAAATTAACCACATAGTTAACGTGCTTGTTATAGATTATCTCCCTTGGCTAGAGAACTTTCAAAACCTAAAATATTGTAAACAGTATCTGTTTTTGTACTAAACTATTCCAAGTTAAATAAAGCTTCTTAGGCTACACAGCTCTTGTGTGTTTTATTAATAATAATTTCTGTAACATAAAAATACCTGAGGTAAGTATTTCCTTTTTCTGTGAAACTGTTTCATCTTGAAAGCATAAACTCCTGCTACCATTTTTTTTTGTTTAAAATTATTTGTCTTGTCCCCTACTTTTCCTCTGGTTTAATAACTTTAAACAGTCAAAATAATGAGTGTTTACTTCTTCCAGAAATATTTGACAAAGAATCAATCCATCTCTCTGTACTGGCACTCGGAGATAGCTGTCTACTACCTGTGATTATCACTATTCACTTTGATATATCTGTAAATACTTACTCTTAATGCAATAAATCATTCTTTGACTGAGTGATGGCTGATGTTTATAAACATGCAATTATTATATTTTCTATAATATTTTTTAAATCTAGCATTAATCTCTGACAATAAATTAACAAAATTAAAACATGATTAAACTTCTTACAAACTACATCCTCCAGAAAGGATTCTGATTGGGAGGATTTCAGGAACATTGAAACACCTCTTTTTTATTGTTACCAGGTCCACTCTAATCTAGAGAGGTAGTACGTGTTAGGGTCAAGCTATGGCACATAGTTAACGCCCAAAACTGTGGCCAAACATTATGAAAGCATAAAAATAGTTTTATAGTAAAAATACCAGCAATACATTTTTGACAAAAAATATTACCAGAAATTACAATTTCCTTCTCATTTTTTTTTTCCAAAGAAATATTACCAGCAATACATTTGATTCTTACCAAAAACCCACTACAAAAACCATCAATGAAAGTTAATCTCTTATAAACTGATTTCTTACAAAGAATACATATTCTATTCATACGAACTTGTCCTAAAAATCTTGTCAGCATTAAATAACTCATTGAGGTGTTGATATGCTGTAAAACAAAATAAACCAAACTTATTATTTCAGCTGTATTGTAAATTAGAATTTAGATCAAGATTTTACTTCTTTCTTTTTATGTGCCATGTCCCTTTAGAACATAGGCAATCATGGATTTCCCTGTCCTCCTATCCCTTGTAGCTCTCAATAAGTTTTGTCCCATTGCTACTTCCCCCAGGCCGTGTTCTGTCATCCACTTGCTTAAGCCCACTAGGTATGTCATGCATTGCTTTTCCTCCTCATTCTTTCCCTATATTTGACTTCTGAGTATCAGATTCTCTAAGCCCTGCCTTCTCATTATGTGTCCCAGAAATTTCAGCTGCCTCTTCTTGATGTTAAGTACAAACTTTCTCCTTGTTTGCATCCTCTCCAAATCCTTATCATTGTTCACATGCTCAGTTCATGATATCCTTAACATCCTTCTGTAGAACCATACCTCCATTGCCTCGAGTCACTTCTTCATCTTTCAGGAGACTGTTCAATATTCACTGCCATAAATGAAGACTGATGTCATGTAAAAGCTCAGTACTCTTTGTTACCAAAGAAATCCTCCTGTCTTGCAATACTCTTCCCAGCTTTTGGAATATGGTTTTGGACATCTCGATATGGATTTCAGCGTTGCACTTACCGTCTACTGTCAAAACACTTCCTAGAGATGTTCGTCATTGAAAAAAAAGAGATGCATGATTTATATGTTAGCTTTGAGCAAGAATACAAATAAATGCATATAATGTAATGGCGAGCACTACAAAATAAAAAAATTGGTAAGCTGAGTTCATATTCAAGTTGAGTTGGTTGCATTCATTTTTGCTCAAATACCCTTGGGAAACATGGATCCATCTCAGCTATAGGGTAAATAGTGGGGCAGATTGTGCTTCCTAGCAATGGTTAGCAACAAGTCAAGGAGAAAAACAATTCTGAATTCAAAACTCTGCTACCTGAAGCTGTAAAAGCAATTGGTTAAGTATGAGGTGCCAATAGTCTGTAAAACAAAAATATGATAGATTTCAACAGCTATGAATAATCCTTCTGGATGTTTATCATCAGAATGCCATTGACACCGATGGTCATTGAGCACGAGGAAAGTGTTATATTGCACGGAATGCAGATTTAACATCCCATGTCAGTTCAAAATGTTAATTCAGTCTTGATTTACAAAATTTTTGCTATATCAGTCAGTTATATGCAATGTGTGATACATGCTTAGGCAATCATGTATCTTTCGATACATGACTGACGAGGCAGATTTTTTTTTCCCTACAGTAGGCCACCATTTCTTTCTACAGCAGACCAGTTGCCATCCAAAGCTATAGAACCCAGTATCTCCTGCTATTTACCCATAGTTGGGAGGAGAAAAAGGAGATTCTTACCTTTCCCAAGGGTATTAGTGCATAAGTGATTGTAATGGATTCAACTGGAATTCAAACTTGGCTCTCTAATTCCTCAAGCCAAGCTGCTATCCATTACTTTACCGTGCCTCTTCTTTGCTAAGTAAGGATCGTTTTTTTTTAGCCGATGGGCTGTGATCTGAACAAAGAATATATGAAAATATAATTTTATTTTCAATTTATTTGGTTCTTTATAAATTGAGGATGTGCAAGATGAATTTCCTCAGAATTGAATCATTCAATTTATATTAAGCATTTCAGTTAGACACTTATAAAAATGGCAATTTTCATATATTAGTGATCAATTTTATATTTTATCACTTAAAATCAGCGATAATAAAATGTCCTTGACGTAACAGAGTTGTAGCTGAGTGCAGTTTGAATGGCAGTTATGAAATTTATAGCTGACTGGTTATTCCAAGAACATATACTTTATATATGTAGAATATACATTTTTACTGAATTGCTGCTATGTATATAGAAAGGAAACAGTCTTTGAAAATGGTTTAATATCTTTTTGATAATGTGGCTAAGTGGTAAGGAAAAGGACAGTGATATTGAGGATTCTAGTACTGATTAAAATTCTGATCAGTAAAAGAAATGCTTTCCTCAGTATTGATTTGATATTTTTTTAATTTTATTTTATAAAATATCAGGAATGGAAATAAATAATGACTGACAGAAATCAAGATTTAATAAGACAAGTCCCCATGAAAAAACCCTGATATTTTGCTGATTTGATATCTATAAATAAATGTATCCATAACATAGATATGCAGATAGTGTAGAGAAGAAGTCAGCAACTTTTTGCTAACTATGTGCTAACTCAGGGTTTTAAAATCATTCAGTGTGTCAACAGCATACATATTTTTATACAAGTCAAGGTCATATACCTGTTCTATAAGATATTTTATATAGTAATATATATTATACATATTTTAGTATATATTAAAATTGAGACAGCTAAATATTTTCTTTGCATTGTAGCAGTTATTCATTTGGATTTCATGATGTCATTTGTGGCTGCATCCATTAAAAATTGCTTGGTATGCCATGTGTGGCATGTGTACCATAGGTTGCCAATCCCTGATGTAGAGCATAAAGTGAGATGGGCATGTACAGTTCAAATTCAGCTAAAGGTCATTGTTTACTTTTGCACACCTAACCTTAGGAAATTTATAAATCCATATTACAGGAAAGACTTGGATCACTAGTCTTACTTGGCAACTAATATAGAAGGCCAACTTAAAATTTAAAACAGGTTGTATGTATAGCTAATGACACCAACCTCACAAAAATTACCTAACTAAAAAAGCAACACCCAATGAATTCAGCTTGTGACCCTAATCTCCAGTGGGAGTTTTTAGGGTTAAACTAAGCTCTCTAGCCATGGTTAGAAACCAGTCTAACAGAAGGATTAACATCCTTATTAGTACATAAACTGATTGTTTGCTCAGAATAAAGAAGACTTTCCTTCGGTGAATGTGCTATTAAACAAATCTAATATAAATTTACTTGATTAGTTAAAGAAAGAGGACATTTTAAAGAATTCAGTCATTCAGTATATCAAAGTATCCTTTCTATAATGATTATAGTCTGGAGTGATTATAGACTGGTTAATAATTAATGAGTGAATTAAGTAGTGAATTTGATCCACACTTGGTTTCCCATAATTAGAAGTCTTATCAGGATTCATTAATGATAAGCACAATCTTAACAATATAAAATAAGCAGATGACACAGAAAGAAAAATACAGGAATTATTGGAAAAGGTATTAAGACAAAGTAAGACAAAATGACTAAAACACCAATTTCAAGAAGAGAAAATACAAGGTTGTCAGCAAAAGGAAAGGTTCAAGATGTGAACCAGTATCAAGCAAGTACAGAAATTTATTATCTAGGAAGTGTTTAAATAAAAGATACAAAATGAAACACTGAAATCTGAAGGGACAGTGAAAGATGCCTTTGAAAAGCTAAGCATAGTATTAAGAAACAAGAAAAATCATTTAGAAAAAAAGGAAAGATTGCTAAACTATTACATAATATTGGTCCTGCTATATGTCAGTGGATGCTGGAAAATCTCATCACAGATGGAAAAGGGGCTTGAGCCAATGAAAATGTGGTTCTACAAAAGGATGCTGAAATTCCAATGTACTAAACATGTGAGTAATGAAGAAGTTTTAGGGAAATTGAAAGATAAGTCAGCAATTAAACTTAGAATCAGAAAGAGATAATGGCCATTTTTAGGGCACATAATGAGGAAAGAGGGCTTGGAGAATTTGACATTCACATGACACATTGAAAGCAAGAGAAACAGAGCAAAACAGTGCATAACCTACCTAACACATTTGTGTAAATGGCTAGCAGAACAATGATTGGGAGAGAGAATGAAAAGACAAAATTTAGTAAGAGCTGCAAAGGATAGGATGTTGTGGAGAGTCATGATTGTCCAAGTCCTGAAGGGACATGGCACACAGAAGAAAAATCTAATGTATTTGGCTTTATAGTTCTATATAGTTATTTGTATTAAATTAGGGTTGCTCCCTGGAGAAATGCCTATTGTATTCTCTTGGCAGATCACCATTACTTGAAAGGAAGTTCATTTCTCTCTGGGTGTCCTTCACTTTTATCCTTGTGCAACATAATGCCAGTTTACATTTAAATAAATACTTATGAGTAAAACAATTGTTGAAGGCATGTATTTTTTTTTTAATCCAAATCGATCCTGATCTAGTGGCTCAGCTTCAGTCACTTTCTTATCATCATAAGGTTCCTCTCTTTGTGGTTTTTCTATAGATATTTCATCGGAATTTTTTGGATGAGTTCTTTGTTATGGTTCCTAGATGTTTTTGATTTTAAGTGCTGTACTAGATTGGTGTCGATGTCTCATCAATTTACAATTAAGCTGGCTAGATGCAGCCATAAGTTCTATGTTAACAGTTTATTTTCTCGCAATTCTTGCTTGTTGAACGCTCTTTTGGCTCTATGCTTTCCAGCTAACTTTCATCTGCAAAAACTTAAATCCAATTTCAATGGCTATCTGTTGTCCTCCTGATTATGCTTTTCTCTTCCTGCTCATTATTAATGTTTCTCTTCCTAAATGTTTCATGTCCATCAACCCTTTCTGTCTTGCATGGGGTGAAATCGATTAAAACAAAAAACAAAACATTATTTCTTATTAATATAAATGTTTCATTTAAAGTACACATATTTGAGTAGATATCATTGTTTTGTTAAGCATTGAAATTAAACTCTTGGCTGTTAAGCATTAATTTCCTTGTTTAAAGGAACAGGGATATATTCTTAAATGTATGTGTTCAGTAAATGTAACATATAGTATTAAGAAATAATGACATAAAAATAAGATGTGTTCGCAATGTAGTTGCTATTGGCATAAAAACTGATATCAATGTGCTGAGTTCAAATTCCTGTTGAGGTAGTCACTTTCACTTTTGCACAAATAACCTTAGGAAAGATATGAAACAATCTCTTTACCTAACCAGCAGTATCTTACATTTGGATGGCATCAAATCTAAGAGAAAGATAAATCTGAATCCAAAGTCTGTGATAACAGGAACAAACCCAATGACCCGTCTGCAGCAGGGTGGTGATATTTAACAGCTAAAACAAAAAAAAAAAAAAAAAAAAAAAGAAAAAAAAGCTGAAACCAGTGAAGCTGAATTGGCATCTAATAATCTTGTTTTTTTTCTTTCTTTCACTGTTGACCTTGAAATAAAAGTTGTATAAGAACTTTCAAAGCAGACTATACCTAATGTAATAAATTTGACAAATATTCATTTTCTTCAATATCTGTCTATATCTCCGAGATGAGGTATTATGATTATTTACATTATTCAGATTGTTATCCTCATCTGCATTGACATGTTCACAATGTTTCAGCTGTTGTACACTCCGGGCTTCTTCATATGATTGGAATTTCAAAACAAACCATTTATTCACCTAAAGAAGTCTGGAGTGTACAACAGCCAAAACATTGTGAATATGGCAGTGAAGATGAGCATAACAGTTCGAATAATGTAAATAATTCTTTTTCTTGTATGTGTCATATCCCTTCAGGATGTTAATGATTATTTCTCTCCATAATTTTCTGTCCTTTGCTGCACTTAATTAATTTTGTTATCTCCCATAAGCTGTGTTCCATCATGCATTTACTCAAGGATAGCTTGGTTATGTGTTGTTTTTCTCTGTTCCTCTTCCCTTCAATATGTCCTTTGAGTGTCAACTTTTCCAAGCTCTCCTTCCTCATTATATACCTGAGAAATGTCAAACTACTTTCTGATGTTAAGCATAAGTGCTCTTTTTTTTCTCTTTCTCTAAAACTTTGCTGTTGCTCACGTTTGTTTTATGGTATTCTCAGCATCCTTCTGTAGAACCATATTTCCAAAATATGAGTCTTTGTGCTAAGCAAAACTCAGATTTTAAGTAATTTAGTATAAAATTTGTGAAAACAGTTAATGAATTAATCTGATAAAGCTGAGGGATAGCAAGTGAGTTTGTCCTCATTAGGTGCTCTATATATATGGCCATATGCCAGACTATACTAAGCTTAAGTAAATACCTATTGAAACAAAAGTATTTGACATTATGACAGTGATTATGATTTGAGTCTAAAAAGAGAAATGCCTTCGGGGGAAAATGTTTTTGAAATTTAGAAATTAAAGGAAGAATTTTTTTTTTTTTTAGAAATTTCAGTGACTCCATTAATTATTTAGAAGCTTAACTTCTGGGCATAACTTAATTAATGCTTTTGTCACCAGAAATAGAAAAGAGTTGCCTGCCCTTCAAGAGTCATTCACATTGATCCAATCAAAACAGATTTTCAGACTGACAGTGGAGGAGTGAAGCAAAGTGGGGAACTATCAGTTGGCTTGATCACTTGATCAATGATCTCAAGATAACCTGGTTTGGTTTTATTGTGGGGGTGGCAGGTGGACGTGAAAAAGAATAGTGAATAAAGAATGAAGCACTTTATTATTATTCACAAATGAATAGAATTATTTAACATGGCAAATGCAGTTATTCAGAAAAGAAGGTGAAGCGTAAAAAAAAGAGAAAAAGAAGACAGATTATGCAAGAGATGCATAAAAAGAAAGACAAATAAGAGAGTGGGAGAGAAAGAAAAAAGTTATAAAATGGACAGAGAGAAAGAAAGAATGAATCGAGATATAAAAAAAAGAGAAAAGATGAGAGATAGAATGAAAGCAAGAGACGTATAAAAAATGTTAAAGAGAAGAAAGAAAGAAAGATAGAAAGAAAGAAAGAAAGGAAAAAAGAAAGAGATATAAAAAGAGAAAAAGTGAGATAAAATGAAAGCAAGAGACATATAAAAAATGTTAAAGGGAAGAAAGAAAGAAAGGAAAAAAGAAAGAGAGATGTAAAAAGAGAAAAAAGTGAGATAAAATGAAAGCAAGAGAGGTATAAAAAATGGCAGAGGAGAAAGGAAAAATAAAAGAAAGAAAGAAAGCAAAAGAGATACAAAAAAGGAAAATGTGACAGAGATAAGATGAAAGCGAGAGAGACATAAAAATATTAAAAGAAGAAAGGAACACAGATATAAAAAAAAAAGTGGGGAGGAAATGAGAGAGAGATAAAATGAAAGCAAGGGAGCTAGAGAAAAGAGAGGAAGAAATTAACAGCCATATAAAAAAGAATAAAATGAAAGAGAGGCAGAAAGAAATCCAGAGAGCAATAAATAAGAGGAAAGGAAGGAGAAAGAAAGAAAAATAGAAAGGTAAAGAAACAGAGAGTGCATGAAGGCAGAAAAAAGTGGAAAATGAGAGAGTGATAAAGAGAGATATTAATAG
>CAHIKZ030002089.1:170000-182500 GCA_903632075.3 Acanthosepion pharaonis | reverse complement strand
GGCAACAAATTTCAAATTTCCATTTTGTTTTTTTTTTTTTTTTGACAACTTCAAATCTTCACGCAATATTGTTTTGTTTTATATATTATTTTATTATCTAGGAATTGTCTTAAATTACTTGAATTCTAAGATGAAATATTTCAATTATGAATTTTCTCGTTTGAAATTACTTCTTTATTCATAGCTGCCACGTCTTACGTGATCGTCGAAGGATATTCAACCCAGAAGGTTCTGATAAAAAGCAAGAATAAGATGAAGAAATACAAGCGAAACACAATAATAAAAATACTTCACAGAATTGAAGTAATTGATTAGGTTCTTCTTACACGGCAAGCAATGCTTCTCTGTTGCAAAAATGATCCAGCATTTGTCAGTTTAAGTGCCATTTTTATTAATAAATGCTGTTTTATTGCTATCAAATTTGGCATGGAGTATTTTCTAGAAAGAGTAACGCCGTTTCAGGGACATTTTTAAATTTTCAGCTCGAAATTAGCCAATTTAAATGTTTTATTTTTCCTTTAGTTTCTTTTTTTGAATAAGAGTTATATTAACTAAGACAATAAAAACATCTAAAATATGTTCAGCGCTATTCTAAGAATGATTTGAAGAAATCTCAAAATATCTGCAAAATCGATCCTGGCTTCTTTGCAAGTCGAATACAGATGATGTCAGGCGAAAGTTTTCGCATATTAACTTTAACATATCTATCTGTCCGTCTATCTATGCATCTGTCACTTACTATTTTTACTTATTGTAACGTTATTTTTAGTGGGTGGACGTGTTTGAGATGATATACCTATAAAATAACATTTGTCGTAATAAGAAATGAAGTCGTGTTAAAAATCCCCTTAATATTTTTTTTTACTAGTGTTCACCCTATTAAAAACCCAAGAGACACTCGAAGTAGAGGTTACTGAAGAAGTTTGTTGTGTGGACTGTAATAGAATGATGTAAGATGCAGAGTTTAGGAGGATATGTAGGAAAGATAACGTTTAACCCTAGACTTGAACAGGTTAAGATTGTAGTTGGGAAAGCATCCTCTTTCGAGTCGGTTCCGCAATGTAGCGATTTCAATACGAAAGGAATGAGAGTTTTTCGTCTTAGTGTACACGGTCTTAGCTACGAGGGTTGGTGTAAGTAAAGAATGTAATTCGTCAAAACATTTTCTATAGAATTAGCGATAGATTAGAGGGAAGCTTGCAACGTCTCGTTTGTAGGAATGGGGATCCATAGGGTGGAAAGTAATTAACGATTCACAAGGCCGCGGGGACGTTTTTGAACTCTAATAGACAGCGTGGTCAGAAAGTCTTGTCACCCTTACGAAAAACTAATGAGAACACTAGAAGAACAAGTAATACAGAGCACATGTACTGAATTCAGTTTATTCACTTTCTTTGACGCTGTCACACGTCGAGGAGGCCTGTATGAACACCATCATTATCGTGGCATAAAATGATGCGGCGACATGTCCTGTTTGATATTTTACGAAGCTGTGCTTTGTTGATTGTTGCAAAGTCTCTCCGAGCGGCGTCCTTCAACTGATGGGTATTCTGGTATCGTTCTTGGGAAACTCTTCCCTTGATAATGCCTCACAGAGCGTTGAAATAGAAAATTATATTATATAGGGGAAGACAAGAATTTCGGACTACTCTGTATATACATAACGAACGTATGAATTGTAACTGAACTCAAATTTAAGTTTATACCTTTGAAATGTTATATTTTAAGGTAAATGTATTGTAGTTTAAGTTGTTTATTTCATCAATTTAGATTTGTCTACTTATAATCAAGCACAGAGTTTTACATATATATATATATATATATATATATATATATATATATATATATATAATATATATATACCTACTTATTATAAAACGCAAGTTGTGTGTGTGTGTGTGTGTGTGTGTCTGTACGTTTATATATTGGATCGGATTTCCTACATTTTTCAACCGATTTCAACAAAACTTCACAGGACTGCGTAAAATTACCTTGTGGTGGTTCTGACAGCGCCATTGAAAAACACAATTGTTTTTGCACGAAATCAATTTTAAAACACGATTCTGTCGCCAGAATGAAAGGGGACAACTCATATCGAGTTATTATAAAAAACCGAGGTTGTTTGTGTGTGTGTTCGTTTATATATGGGATCGGATTTCCTACAATTTTCAACCGATTTCAACAAAACTTCACTTTTTTTTTTGGGGCAGGTAGTGTTTCTTATTGTCTTGCACACTTTTTTTTTTTATTTTTACATTCAGAATGCTTTAAAAATTACATTTACAAGACAATTGTTTATAATAAAATTCTATTCAATCGATAGACTCATAACGATTGAAAACAATGTGTTTGTTTGAGTTTGGGTTTGACCAATTCGTAAAAAAAAAACAAAAAAAAAAACCTAATTAAGACATGTGTGACCGTCAACCTTAAACAATAATCTTTGTCAATTTTATTTTTCAGTCTTTATGATGGTCGATACTTGATCTATTTCTTACTGTTACATCCCCGGGCAACGCCGGACTCTCCTGCTAGTATATATATATATATATATATATATATATATATATATATATATTATATATGCTTTTGGATGCAGTCATTTTGTTATTTATATGCTGTAGATGAAGAAATAGGTAAGCTAGAATATGCGTACACGAAAAGATAGAAAAAACAAAAATGTATCACTATAATTAAAACATTAATAATGTTGAACAAACTCCCAACAGATGAAAGGGGAAACTTGGGGCAAAAGAAATGTGGTTCTACAGAAGGATACTTAGAATTCCATGAACGGACCGAGTAAGTAATAAGGAAGTCTTAAAGAGAAGAACACTTCCCGAGATGCAAGTCACCAATCTGCCACTGGGTGACAGGCCACTAGCGTTTACTGATGGTGGCCAGCTGTCGGACCGCCAACGTGTTCCTCTCAGCAATGTTACCACCGGCGGACCGCTGGAGGCCCGCCGGTAGCCTATTGGTGGCTGTCACCAGAGGACAACTGGCGTTACCATCGGCGTCCTGGCAGCGGGCCACTGACAGCTTGCGTGTAGAGTTAAACTCAAAATCTGAAAGAGACAGGTGAAATATATCGTTATAGTTAAAACGTTAGTAATGCTGAACAATCTCTCCACAGATGAAACGGGAAATGGAGGCAACAGAAATGTGGTTCTACAGAAGGATACTGAGCATTCCATGGACGGAGTGTGTAAGCAAAGAAAAGAACATTTATACTCAAAATCACAAAGAGTCAGGTGAAACTTGTTGAACGCATAGTGAGGAAGGAGGGATTGGAAAACTTGCCACTCATAAGACACATCGAAGACTGGAGGCTTAGCAAAGAGAGAAACGCTGCTATGGGTCACAAGTGATAGGAAATTGTGGAGATCTATGATCGTTCACGTCGTGAAAGAAAACGGCACATAGGAAAATAAAATAGATACTTCAATTTTCACCAGATAAAGAAATATCCCATTTCTTCGAAAATAACCCATATGAAAACGTTGTAAATGAATTACTTTTTCTTCTTTGTTGACATAAGCAGATATATTAATAAATTATTAATTTTATTGGAAGACCTAACATTTTTTTTATTTATTTAATAATTTCAAACATAAAACTTCGAACTGAATACAAAGTATTCCTATTTTAAATACGTCGAGTATGGGTAAATATATTACGAGTAATGTGAATATTAATTGTTTTCTTTTGTAATCTGACGAGGACAGGTGGTTTTTTTTAATGAGATGTTTGAAATTAAATCAGATTATATTGATAAGATAGATATATACATGTGTTGGAAAGCTCGCTGTGGAGTATTCCGGCTTTTTCCAATTTGCTTCAGGGATAGCCTCAAGCCTGACAACTGCAGCGGACAAAGAAAATAATTTCTCATTTGTGTGTGGAAGGACATTTTGTTTTCTTATTGAATTATCAAGATTAGAAAATAAATTATGCTTTGAAAGAAAAAGAAATCATATAGGTAATAAAATTCGAAAAGAAATGGAGGCAATAGAAACAATACAAAATGATTCTTTGTCAGATTTTATTATATCAAAATCTTTTGAAAATATTTCTTTAGCGAATTTTTTGGCTTTTTTTTTTCCTTTTTGTGCTTTTACACATTTTAAGCTCATTTTTTTCTTCTCCGTTTTCCTGCTTAGCCAACAACAGCTATGTTATAAAGATATGTTTTACTGTTTTTTTTCTTTAGTCGTACATAATTTGAATATATATATATATATATATATATATATATATATATATATATATATATATATATATATATATATATATATATATATATATATATATATATATATATATATATTCATATATTTTCAATGATTTAACTCTATCATTCAACTGTTTTTATCAGTTTCAAGTTTATAAAAATATGGCTGATTTGAATTTGCTGGTGTAGTATTTGTGAGTTCAATTCCCAGGCTGGGTAGTACAGACGAAGACTCAGTGGAAACCTGACCAGCAATAACTAAGCAGTATTAAAACATAACAGACCCGGACAGCGGAATGACAGCAAGCTACCTCCGTAAATGTTCCTTTGGACAATTTCTACAGGCTCCCCTCATCGATAAAGACCGGAAGGTACAATAATCGAAACACTGGGATAAGAACAACAAAAAAAGGGGACATTGTCTGAATGTAAATAATGATAACACATTATCCCTGAAATATAAACAGAAACGAGGACACCCACCCAACTACAAAGAATATAAATTCTGATTCTGTTTATATCCGCTGTTTTTGCATATTCTGATGATTTAAAGCCATATTTTGGTGCAAAATTCTAAAGCATCAAATTTATTTGCAAATTTATTTCTATTATTAAGATTATTATTATTATTATTATTATTATTATAATAACTGACGGCTTAATATTTCCAACATATTTAGTATAAAAAGAATACATTAATGTTAATTACAACTGTCACGTTATTAAAGAGATATAAATTTAAATGACCAAAATGATTAAGTAATCTTTAGAAAGGGGAATATTTTTAAACCGGGGATATATTTGCTTACATTTTCACAGATTAAATTCAGTAAAGAGTGAATATTTATATATATATATATATATATATATATATATATATATATATATATATATATATATATATATATATAAATTTTAGATATCAATAATAAAACGATGTATAAATATGTGTATATATATATATATATATATATATATTAATAATAAATTTAGATATCAATAATAAAACGATGTATAAATATGTGTATATATATATATATATATATATATATATATATATATATAATAAATTTATATCAATAATAAAAATAAATATATATAATAAATATATATAATATAAATAAATATATAAAGATGTATATATATATATATATATATATATATGTGTATATATATATATATAGAGAGAGAGAGATAGCGAGAGAGAGAGAGAGAGAGAGAGAGAGAGAAAGAGTTAATATATATTAATAAAATTTATAGTAATAATGAAAAGAAGACGCCAACTCAAAATAATATCAGCTATGAATACAGCCGCGACGTACTGTGTTCAAAACAAACAAAAAAAAAAACATTACAATCCCTATAGTTACATATATATTAAATCTAAATATTCAGTAAAAAAAAAAAAAAAAAAAATCCTTGATAATGGATAAGAGATTATCTGAAAAGCCACGGACCCATAGAACATTTGGCCAGTTTTTACACGCATGATGTCCAAAAAATAAAGTACTTTTACGAATGTAAGAAAAAAATTATAAAATTCTTAATCGCAGTGCCTTGTCAGTCATCTTCTGTGAAATCTGCATGTATATATATATATATATATATATATATATATATATATATATATATATATATACACACATACACACACACACATATATATATTATTTATTTTAGGATATTAAAACAAAATCATCTTAAAAATCGCTACATAATTGCTATCGAGTTTCAACGCATATCAATGCGTCTCCTTAGGCAATTGTAAATTACTGGCGAGTGAACGATTAATTTCATTTCTAACGCAAAATGCCTCCACTTTTTTCGAAAAAAAAAAGGTTTCAACGCTTTACCGTGAACAACCAGTCGAATATCACCTACGTAAATACAAACTAACCGAAAAAAATATATATACACATATATGTGTGTGTTTGTGTATATTTATGCATAAAATGAACAACTCTTAATGAAGTCTGCTAAAGATGACACCAGAGAAAGAGAGCTCACAGCTATATTAACTTGCAGAGCCTTAATATTACTAAATAAATTCCCTCTGAACAGTGGCCGACCACACTTAGACGTTACATACATTCTCAAGCCACAATTAAGCTCTAGGCGACGGTTATTCGTGAAAAAGACCACTTTTTGGTATGAATATTAAGTAAGAAACGTACATGAAGTGTATTCCCAATTCAAATATGATAATTAATTGAAAGCTATAGTCGCTTGAATATTTATATTTCAGAATGTGTTATCTGATTGGTTTCAAATTAATGTTCAGCTGCTTCATGTTCATTTAATTTAAATTTGTTTTGAATTTATCTCCAATCAAAATGTTTCCTCCTTTTATTGATAAACTATATTTCAAGAGATTCTGTGATGTCTATTGAAAAATAAACATTAAGAAAATTCTTCTTTCAATCAAAACGTAAAATTAGTCATTTCTCTCTGGAATTTCTCATTTTTTTACAAGAATCAAATCATAAAAATTGAATATTTCTCCCAACTTCTGGCTGGTGTGATGCAATCTGCATTTCTCAGCCTTGACAGAGTTCAAAAGCGTTTATACTCTCTCTCTCTCTCTCTCTCTCTATATATATATATATATATATATATATATATATATATATATATATATATATAATATGTAAGCAAACACACATACACACAGGTAAATTGTCGCCATTTTATATTTTTAATATCGCGCATGCGCGTCATCTTCTTTGTTGACTGCACAGTATAGTAAGGTCAGTTGTCCACCGTCTGTGAGAAAAAGAGCAACATTCTCTCCTCCAGAAATTTAGAAACACCAAGTTGTACTGCTTGTCATTCGCGCCAGAAGCTTCAATCCGAACATTTGAACGTGTTTGGGTGTCAATGCAGAGGATTCAGAAAGAGTTGGATGATATATCCAGTCAACATTATTATGTTTGGAGTGATCACTACTGATGACGACTGATGACGACGTTATGGTAGTGGTAGTAGTGGTAGTACTGATGATTATGGTGGTGGTGATGATGTTGATGATGCAATCAAATGTCTGAATCGACACTAAGGAGTACAGACTGCGAAACGCATCCCGAAAAACTTCTTAATCATTCATCTTAAAGCTAACACTGCTTGCTGAAGAACCCAAGTCACTTAGTAGAAATCCATGCAACCCCACCCCGTTGTACATCTGCCGATCTCGAAGAGAAATTGCGAAAGTAGGCGAGATATAACGTGTGTGCAAAAATCAATATATATATATATATATATATATATATATATATATATATATATATATATATATATATATATGCAGACAATTTTGTAAATCAGCCATTTGATTCGACCAAGGCTAGTGCGTATGAATAAGTGCCAAGGCATGTATATATCTGTGTTCTACACAGGAATCCATCAGTGTCCATAGATCGATAGTGTCTGCGAGCTGCTAAGGTTACATACGTAAAATCTGGCTGAAGACCAAGCATACACAAGTGAAAAATTAAAGAAGACACGAGAAACAACGGGTTCAGTTAGGCTTAACTTCAATAAATCAGTTGAAAAAACGCGTGCCAACACAAATACAAACATATCTATCTATCTATCTATCTATCTATCTATCTATCTATATATATATATATATATATATATATATATATATATAAAAGAATGAGTTTCGTAAAAAAAGTGGTCGACAAATATATTTCTGGAAGATAACGCTAATAAAGGCAAACGCTATTAGTAACCAAAGAGCTCTAGATAGATAGATAGATATAAAGAGACTGAAACAGACAGACAGACAGATAGATAGATAGATAGATAGATAGATAGATAGATATAAACAGACTGAGATAGATAGCTAGAGTGATAGATAGATATAAATAGTGATATATGAATGGATTAATAGAGGAATAAATGGATAGATCATTAAAAAGAAACAATAAAAGTAAATGTTAACTTATCTGACTCACATGTGAATTTCACGGATAGTGTAACTAATCATCGGTGTTGGAACTTGATATTAAGATTGAATTTATCTACACAGATCTAGCTAGCTTAGTATACTACACAGAAACACATTATATATATATATATATATATATATATATATATATATTAAGACATGTCTCACTGAATACTTTAGACAAGTTTTGTCTACTTATTTTCAAGAGGATCCTCTCATATTCACGGACAAGTTTCTTAGTATCCTTATTAAATGAAGAGATAAAATTACCATGTCGATACATAATCATTTATTCCGATTAATTTCGACATTAGCACAATGTGATCATCAGGGTGTTATTGTTTTTCTAAGACAAAATTGTTATATTCATCTGAAAGTGTTTTTTTAACTGTGACGTGAAAAACGCTAAGGTTATGCATTGTACGGTTTAGTTTTCACGTTTGAAACCACAGGAGAAATGTCGATATGTTTTGTGTTTTAAAAAATAACAAACTATTAATTAAAACCTAGATAGACTATCTACTGTAAACATTTAAAAAAACTTTATGCAGTATTCATAAATCATTTTATTAAGGGGTGTTTTCAAATTTTAATATAAACAGGTTCAATTAGTTTTTGTTTATTATCAACAATAATTTTCCTAAATTGTGAATGCGGACAGGCATGCAGTTGTAAATTTTGTGATATTTTTGATGCATCATTCAAATGAAAACTCAACTGTCGAGACCAAGTAGTAGTTGTATGACCAACATGTATATTACTTTTTCCTTTGGAGATACAATCTCCCAAGAGACATTTCAAAATATATATATATTGTCGTGGGGACATAGACATAGCTGAGTTAGTTTTCTAGCGTGTGGTTAAATCACTTGGAGATAGAGATCCTTTAGTCTTTATTAAGAAAAATTCTTAATTAAAACCACTTCATCACCTGACACGTGACAAACCGTGCACCGATACAGTCTATGCTGTTTTGATGGAGAGAGTTTGCATTGTGTCACACAAGCAATGGCCCCTTTAAACAAGTCATGTGCAGGTTATTCATTAAGCATCACCAAAATGTTTTGTGGGCGTGAAATCCTGTGGCGTTGAAGGGATAGTGACGGAAACGAGTAAAGGATGACACAGGAGGTTTCCAGCTTGAATTTGCACACACGCACACACGCAAACACACACACACACATATATATATACATATTTGCGCACACACACACACACACACACATATATTTGCACACACACACACACACACACACTGACACACACACACACATATATATATAATTTTAATAATAAGTGAAGACAGTGATCGTTTCATTTACACAATCTGACTAGATTGGTTATTCGTTGTTTTAAGCTTGCCTTGCGTCTGTCCTCTGAGTATCATATTTTCCAAGCGCCCTTACCTCGGTATGTGCTCGACCTTAGTATTCTCAGCATCCTTCTCTAGAACGATGTTTTTGTTGTTTCAAGACCCTTCACCCGTGAGGACACTGTTCAGTATTTGTTGCCATATAGGAGAACGTGTGCGTTTTGGTTTCGAATATCACCATGGTCGATTTGTCAGGTCGGTGATGTTATCGGTCCGGGGGAGGCGATCCCAGCTTGCAGCACTTTTGGAAAGTGCCTTAAATCCATACCAGGGATTGACCCAATCCTTGTGAATTAAATTGGGTAGACATAACCTTTGGGAACTGTCGGTGTTTGTGCTAGCACGAAGTCACAAGTCTTCGTGAGTGAGGGTCTGAGCGTGCAAACCTTGTTCAAACTGTTGATCACGCTAGATAACACGCTCTCTCTCAGAAACTGTAACTAAGTTCCACTCAGCATAGTTACTGTATAAACTACAGGTGGGCTCTGTAGGTGTTGAACAAACACAAATGTGTCTGATCAGGCGTCTGCAATGGGAATTAGCTAGCCGCCCTAGTAGACTAGCATCCTCGGATTCTAGTGGTTGCGTCATTTTCATTTTTATACATGCATTGGCCATATCCGCATGAGGTAATAATCGTATATATATATATATATATATATATATATATATATATATATATATATATATAAACGAAATATAGTTTTAAGGTGTGCTAGATTTATGGGATAAAGTGCTCAATATCAGAGATAGAGCGTATGTAAATATAAAAGTGAACATTGAAGTCAACACTCAGAGGCGACAGGCTGTTTCATGCTGGACGCGATCGTCAGTGAAAGAGCCTGTCGCCTCTGAGTGTTGGCTTCAGTGTTCACGTATATATATATATATATATATATATATATATATATATATGTGTGTGTGTGTGTGTGTGTGTGTGTGTGTAATGTGTGTGTGTGTAATGTGTGTGAGTTTGTGTCTGCGTGCGTATGATGTATACAAACGGAACATTTATTCATTAATGGTAATGGATATTCAAGGCTACAGGCAAGCAAACTTTTATAAATGTTTATAACATTTTGTAAAAGGTTTACTTAATCTTTCCTGCTTCCATACAACTGAACTTCGGTCATTCTTTAGTTTATGGAAAAAAGTTCTGAGCAATCTTTACACCCACTCACCTACATATAGTTATAATATTTAGTTGAATGCGCACATACCCACATATGTACTGGGATAAAGATAGATAATAAGCAGTTTTGAAAATTGTAAATATTGTATATTTTAAAAGTAAATAAAATGTTGGTAAACTCTACCGATGGAGGTTCAAGTCCGAGATGTAGTGATTTTCTTAGCGCGGCTTAGATGTGGCACAAGGCCGAAAGTATGGGGCACCCAGTGAGGATCAAACACTATCCAGTCTTAACTGATCTAGCAAGACAAGCTTTCTAAACATTGCACCACGTCGAAGTGCCCTAAAGTGATTTTCCAAGCGTAGCTTAGATGTGGCACAAGGCCGAAATTAGGGGCACCCAGTGAGGATCGAACTCATTAGTCAGTCGTAATTATTCTAGCTTGACAAGCTTGCGAACCATTACACCACCTCGAGGCGCCTTAAGTCCTAGATGCATTTGCGTTTTACTGATCTTAGCTTAGCTTAAGATTAGTACAAGATCGCAAGTAAGTGAATCGAATTCATTTCGTTTTTTTTTTTTTTTACTTCTTCATTTGTATGCCATGTTTTTTCTTTTTTACTTCAGTAGGAGTTCCGGAAACTTCCAGTATCACTTCCGGAAGTTAAGTAACTGTGTCATTTTTGTTTCTATGTTCTTCATGGTATTCTCAGAATGCTACTGTAGAATCACATCTCCGTTGCCTGGAGTCTCATGAATAAAATATGTTGTTTTTACTAGTATATAGGACGATTAATATTACATAGCAACTTAACAGACTGAATGAAATTTGCTTGTTTCTTAATAGATTTTCTTTTGTTTCAGATTTCTGTGACATATGAAAGTATATACAAGACATAAAAGCATTGCTTTCATTAAATTTTCAATTACCTATCAATATACCAAAACATCTGTTCTTTGTCATGTATAAATCATAAAAATAAGAAAATCAGCAAGTTTCTTTTGTTTACTATTATTTTATTGCAAAATCTGAAGAGCAAGCATTTGGCATTAAAACTGATTCTTTTATTTGGAGAGCCACATATTTTTGATCGATTTCACCCCATGCTAGACGGTAAAGCTACTAAGACACAAACGGTGACTGGGTGTGGAAGTCCTCGGTAAGACGATAGACTACATCCAACAGCAAGGCCTCTGGTCAGGATGTTTTGAGGAGCGTGGAACCAGCTTTTAATTGCTGGTGTTCCCAGGTCCACTCTGACCCGGGGTGGTAGCACCTGTCAGGGTCCGAGCTTTGGGCAAATACTTAGCATCCCTGAAAGGGGGTCAAAACTCTATGAAAGTGTAAAAATAGCTTTTAATGTCAGCAATACTTTTTTTTAGAAAAGAATTTGACAATACATTTTTTGAAAAAATATTGCCAACAATAAAATTATTGTCGGCATTAAATAACCCAAATGCCGTAAAACAAACAAAACCAAACCAAAACTGGATGTGGAAGAATTAGAAACAGAAATATTAATAATGAGCGAGAACAAAAGAAGAGTAACCAGGAGTACATTAGATTTAATTTGCATTTAAATTTCGCTGGTAAGTATGGAGCTGGAAGCGGGTTCCACAAACGATAAGTGCGAGAAAAGAACCTGTTAGCATGGAACTTACGGTTATATCTAGCCAAGATTGATGAGATCTCAACAGCAGTCTAGTACTTCGCTTCAGCGAAGAGCTCATTCGAAGAATTACCATGAAAGTATTTATAGAAAAAACACAGAAAAGACACTGCGGTGGGAAAGTGACTGAAGCCGAGACGCC
>CAHIKZ030002089.1:130000-165000 GCA_903632075.3 Acanthosepion pharaonis | reverse complement strand
CTAAACTGATGATTTTTAAAAAAAAAATAATTTTTAATATCAAACTGAAGATTTTTTAGATCATATCACCACGAGCAAGGCAATAAAGCCGCTTAAACGCAATGTCTTACTGAGTGTGAATGGATATGAGAAAAACAAAACATTATTAGGGAGAGAGAACAAGAAAAGAACAGGAATTAAGAAGACAGAAGATAACGATTGATATTGCATTTAAATTTTTGAAGAGATTTCCACAAACGGGAGGTGGAATAAACTATTAAAATAGAACTTATGGTTACATCTAACCATTTCAACTGTAAAAGACCTAGCTGCGAATCTAGTACTGCGCTTAAATATATATAGCATCGAAGAGGATTATAGCACCAAAGAGGAAATCTCATCCGAACAATTACCATAGAAGTATTTTTTTATAGAAAAAGCATAGGGAAGCTACGTTATGGCGATGGGGATGTGGCTGAAACTAAGATGCCAGGTTAAGACCAATAACATTGCAGATCCTTCTTTGTATCTTATCAATAATCTCTAAACATATATTTTGTGATGTTAGACGCTCACAGGTTCTAAATTTCGTTTTCAACGAAGAGTAGTTATCACTTCGGAAATGCTCATTGATACTTTCTTTTACGATCCATTGATCTACTTATTTAATTGATACTGTTAGTAGTAACGCCTACAAATAATACTCGCCCTAATAATACCTGTTCAAATACTAATTGCCAAATAGTAATTAGTATAATGATCAATATAGAGAAATAGTATAGTGGATAATATAGAGAATCGTGATCACTTAAACGTCACACGAATTCCCATTGATACCTTTATTTTACGATCACTTAAACTACTTATTTAATAATGGAATCGTCCGTGTTTACTCACTGGTGATCTGTGTTCAAACTACAATGTCGGTAACGACACTTTATTTCTATACAACAATATAGAAGAAGCATCGTGTCTCGTTTTCTTTGTTATCATCTTTATTATTATTTTTGCTGTTTTTATATTGTTCTTGTTGCTATCATGGCTACTATAATTATTATTATGGTATCTTTGTAGTGGTTTCTTTTTTTCTACTTAGTTTTCGGTTTAATGTCGTTAATATTAACATTGTCATTCCTATTAATGGTTATCGGAGTACTGGGCATGTGAGTATTGCAATCATGTCTAAATAGCTTTGCGGAAGAATAGGATTGTATTGAATTGCACGATTTTAAGTGTGAGGTCATGTCAGAACCTGCTGTACGAAACCACTACAGCTCCGAGACGAGGGGAAGCGAGTAATGAAGCCTCATTTAACTTGAACCGGATGACGGGCTTAAATTCTTCACTGATTATCATGCATCCGTTGACATTTAAAAGCTTTTCTAAAAAAAGGGAAAAAAAAAGAAAAAAGAAAGAAATTTTATAATAGAAAAACAACAATGATCCTTCCAAAGCAATTTTAAAACGATTTATTTTATCGAATTTATTGTTCCTTCTCTCTTGTAATAGTTGGACGAGGTGAAAATGGGCACTTTTAGAGACTTTCTATTCGGTCAGCTAGTTAATGTTAGTGCGTTCAGAAACTAATGCCGATGTAACAGATATGATATGAAAACAAATATCAGGTAAATTAACGAAAATATTATTTTTCAAAATATAATCATATGAAATTTCAGCGGCTGCAGTCGAACAAGAAGGCAAATATTAGATTACAAGTCTTTGAAAATCTGGATGTTTTCCTTGCAAAAATGTTTGAAAGACGGTTTTCACATCTTCAGTTCTGAATTTTCTTCCACCGATGCCTATGGGGGGTGGGAGTTTAAAGAAACATATATAAAATAATGCTAAAAAAAAATCCTCTTTCCCTGTGAACATGAAACCAGATATGCGACATATGCACTAAGTTAACATTTTTATGCTTGGGTGAAGTTGTAAAATTAACTTCCATATACTAAAATATACAGAGTGCAAGTTACTACATTGATCCTGAGCAAAAGATGTCATTAATATGCAAATAATCTGTTCACTAGAAATACCTGAAAAAATTTCACGATGTTATTTTAACTATCTAATGAAACTTAATTCTTAAGCTAATGATTGAATAAACTCATAGCGAGTTCTACGACTACAAAATAACCGTGGAAATTCCTCTATCGCATCTTTAAACATTTAAGCTTGAGAACGTTAATAAAATATTGCAATCACAATCATAAATATGAATGCAGTTCATTATTTAAATAAGTAAATGGGTACAAATCAAAAAATTTAACCGAGGCAAATGTTAAAGTCATGACATCGTTATTGGCTCTATTTTTCTTTCTTTCTTTCTTTCTTTCTTTCTTTCTTTCTTTCTTTCTTTCTTTCTTTCTTTCTTTCTTTCTCCCTCGGAAATCAAACAGAGTCTCTGATATGTCTTTTCCGTCAGTCCTCGCATTCTAAACGAAATAGTCCATTTTAGATGAGGTATTAGTAGGACATAACGTGTGTGTGCTAAGTAATTAATTAACGAACGAAAGAACATGCAAAATTACAATATGTTCACTAGAAATACTCATGAAAATTTCACGGTATTCCTATTTGAATTTCCTGATGAATTTTAATCCTTATGTACATGAGTGAATAAGCGTGTTCTAGGAGAATAAAATATCCGTAGAAATTCCCCTGTCGCATCGTTAAATATTTGAGCTTAAGAACTTTACCAGTATGAATGCTGTTTCGTCAATTAAAGAAGTAAGGGGGTACAAATAAATGAAACAGACATTAAACATATGGGAGTGTTATCACCTCTTTTATTTTCCTTTTTTCTTTGGTTTTCTCGTTGAAATCATTATTTACGGAGTATTAGCAGAAGAAGTTAAACACTTCTTTCTTCACGGATTTCTGTCTTTCATTTTCTCACTGGAACCAACTCTGAAATGTCTTTTCCGTCTTTCTACGCAGTCAAAACGGAATACTTTATTATTTGTTAGATATTAGCAGGACATAATGAACATGCTAATTAATGAAACTAAGGGAGGAACAAGTAGATGTTTGATGGGTATCATTATTTTACACATTCATACCGTAAATGCTTTTAATAATCATAAGTACTCAAGAACAAAAGCTATCACATCTGATGTCGTGGATAATCTAGTTCATTAAATAAGAGGATTAATCTTTTTGAAGGCATGGCACCCTTTGAAGAATTTCTCATAATGTCAATAGAACATTGTTCCCATTCTGGAAGCATATAAAGGTTATTGTGATAAGCTCCATAAGACGTCTTAGGAAAGAAAATATAGGAAAATAATAACAAAAATAAACCCCCGATTGAATTCTCTTCGTATGATCCAAGTGTTCAATAAAGATTTAATACATAGTGCGATCATAATTAGAGATGCATTTGGTAATAATTACGAATACATGTCGAATGCTAATTCATCTAGGCGTTAAAAGTAAATACCTCCCATTGAAAAGCCAATTATTTGACGCGATAGAGGCTCAGTCCATTTCTCTTTAAGTGGTTGTTATTGAAGTAGTTCCAGATATAATTTACAGAGATTTGTAAGGAGTAACCAACTGAATTCAAAAGAGAACATTTCACTGAATGATACAGGCAATTTCTCTCTTTCGCCACAGCTATCTTTAAACATCTGTCTTTTTGGTTAATTCAATTACAATTGGTCCAAAAGCACACACACACACACACACACACGTAAGTATATATATATATATATATATATATATATATATATATATATATATATATATTATATTGTTAAATAAATAATATTAAATTTGAACGTGGACACAATATCTTGATCGTGCTTTGAAAAATGAAAACATTTTATAAAACATACATGCAACAAACTATTTCTTATTTAACAAATAAAATATTTAATGCTTGAAAATGCCTAAATGTATAGCCGAAAGCGCTCGGATTAAAAGAAAATTCGGAGAGTTTTTATATAATTTAGCATCCGAAAAGAAAAAAAATAATTAGATCGCTTGAGAAATTGTATAAAAAAGTAAATAAAAGCACTTTGTCGTATTCAATAAAATGTGCATGAAAGAAGGATTACTGCCTAAATACACACACACACACACACACACACACACACACACACACACACACACATACACATATATATATATATATATATATATATATATATATATATATATATATATAACAGCTGGACACTTGTATTCGAGGATACATTAGGGCGGCTAGACAATCCCTATTGCAGAAGCTTACTCAAGTGCATTTGTGTTTATTCAGTTATTGATTTATTCAATTATTTGGTTTATATATATATATATATATATATATATATATTTGGTTTATATTTATATATTATACTGCAACTATGCTGAGCAGACGTTAGTTACAATTTCTGGGAATGTGTTTTTTAGCGTGATAACATTTTGAACATTTTGATCAAACCGTCAGTCACGATGACTTGTGGCTTTATGCCAACACAGCTCTTGACGGCCACCAAGTGTTCCGTCTACCCAATTTCACTCACAAGGTTTGGGTCAACCAGTGGTATGGTTTTCAGGCTCTTTCCAAAGGAGGTGCTGCACGCTGGGATCGATCCTTCCAGTTCAATAACATCAGAAAGTCTCCTTCCTTACAAATCAACCATGGTGAGATTCGAACCTGGGTTTCGTGGTCGGAATGCGAACGCTCTCAACACTCGGACACGTGCCCATATATATTGTGACTTTGTGCTAGTACAGCTATCGAGGTACAGCTCTTGAAAATATATTTTCAATTGAGCACTGTTGATTGACAAGCTAATTTTGAAAGCAACGGTAACCAGCGTAAATGCGAAGCTCTTCAGTAAAATGAATAGAACACTATGGCTGCTTGGCGTTTGTTTACGTTTGTGAAAACAATACGCTAGATTTGGCTAACACATTCGGTTGGGTGAAGATGGCTCAGTGGCAGAATCTCGGACTGAAACCGAATCGGTTGGATTTCGACCCGAGCTTTAGGCATTCGGTTGTCTAGTCGCACTCAAGATCTATGATACAGCGAAACAGTACTGTCTGCGAATGACATTTTTAAAATTTATTTTTTTTTATATATATATATATATATATATATATATATATATATATATATATATATATATATATATATATATATATATATATATATATATATGTGTGTGCTTGTGTGTATGTATTATGATGATGATTATGTGCGATATATATATATGTGTGTGTGTGTGTGTTTTCTATGCATATGTGTGAGTAATTACACACATATATATATATATTTGTGTGTATTCTGATCGCGTATATGTTTTTGTTTATGAGCGAGGAGAAAAAAGTAACTAAGATTTTCCTCAGAATAACGGCCTAAAGGATTGATGTTCATCATAAACTATTGTTATTATTATTTGTGCCACTTTGAATGGCTATCATGAAATGAGAGCTCCAGCTATCAACCGAGTTATTTTGTACTGCAATGTACATTTTAGGGCCATGACATTAACCTGAATAATATATAAGGTCTCCCGGCCATCAAGGCTTTACATAGCAAACATGATGACGAGAAATCCGTTTATCTGTGAGAGAAATGATTGAGCGCATTTGTTTTTCAAGGCATCAGTTCTCATTTTCGATGACTTTGTCTCGTCCGTCTTTCTCTAGCTATCTGTATGTATATATATGTATATATGTACATGTGTGTGTGTGTGTGTACGTGTGCTTGAGAACGCGCGATTGGTGCCGTTGAGAGCAACATGTGAGATGGAATTGACAATAAAGTTCCCACGTCAGTTATAGCCGCTAATATCACTTCAGCGCTGATGACATCTATCCCGTGCACTCGACATCCTGTCCTATCTTACTGAACATAGTAAAAACTAACGTGGGAGGTGGCGAGATGCTGAGTACTCTCCGTTTTACTTCGAATCTTAACCTGATTTATTTCTTCATGTCTTTTCCTTTCTCAAAAGTTGGTTGGAACCAGATTCTCAACTAAAAAGATCCATCGACCTAATTCTTCAGAGCTTATATGTTTTAAACTCCTTTATGAATGACTGCACCTATTCAATGATTCGTTCAAATATATCCAAACCCTCTTTGTTTTGCTATCACAGCTTTTCGTTCGGTATAACCCCCCCCCCCGGGGGGTTTATTCAGATGCAAACCATATCTCGTAACTCCGGATTTGACATTGTGAAAGTTTGGCGGATGGGCAGAAAGTGAGGTAAGGAGTAGGCATTAGACAAAAGAAGGTCTACATCATTGGAAAGAATCTAGAATATAACAAAATAAAGCAATGAAAACAACATTTTCCACTTAAAAGAATAAAGATTTCCACAAAAAAGATCCCTTAAAGCAGCGTTTGGTTAACTCCTAAGTGACGAATCGCATAATTACATTTGGTGCATTACATTTGCGGGATTACCGCCCAAGGCGGACAGTGACTAGCGACGCGGTTTTTCGAAAGACATTCTCTTTTTACGCCGACCACTAGAAAGAAAAACATACTTTATCTATCGCGATACAATCAAAGAATATTTGCTTCAGATGCGTACCTTATCAATTCAGAAATACAACAAATGAATTGAAGCATTTAACAATTTCAAATGATGACTTTCTTTTCAGTTGTTTCCCAAGACCAAGAATAATAATTTGGTAAATATGTCTCCACATTATATTTAATGATAATTTGTATTGAACACATGATTTTTTCTTTCTTTCCATCGTCTACTTTAATGCTGAAATGGTCTCTCAAATTGCTGCCAACGTTGTCAATGTTTAAGAAACGATTGCTGATACATACACACACACACACACACACATATATATATATATATATATATATATATATATATATATATATATATATATATGTCCAAGTATAGGATTGGTGTATACGAATACATTCCAATAACCAACAAATACTATTCATAAAAGACTTCTATATATAACATTTATGTTATAATTGTGTGTGTGTGCGTGTGTGTGTGTGTGTGTGTGTATTAGAGTGTGAAGCTTAAGTTTTATATCATAAAGGAACAATTTATACAAAGAATTACCAATGTCAATGTGATTAATGGCAAGATCACTTCGCTAACAAAACTTAATGAGACATTAGCTTACCATCAATTCCTATTGATGATAGAACGTCTATTAAGAGTTTGATCTTTCTCTCTCTCTCTCATATATATATATATATATATATATATATATATATATATATAAATATATATATCATAAGCAGTAATTATACAAAGAATTAATTAGCAATGTTAATGTGATTAATGGCGAAATCACTTCACTAACAAGACTTAATGAGTCATTAGTTTCCCATCAATTCTTTGAATAACGCGATCCTTATAACTGAGTAGTTGTCAAATGGAATTGATATATATGTATGTATGTATATGTGTGTCTGTGTGCGTGTGTGGATTAATTTAGTCAATTAAAGGATTAGTTTTAATCCAATAATATTTTTAATACAATAAACATTATTTTAATAGGTACGCATGTTTGTTTAGGCATACTTGTTTGTTTATAAACTGTGCACTTTACGTCTACCAGCCTAAATTCTCGAAAGTTTTATTATTATTGCCAAAATTATTATTGTTTTATAAGTCTAGGCCTATAAAAGTTAATTTCTATGTTTGTAAATGTACAATGCATTGTACTTTAAAAATGCATAGTCACTAAAATAACATTTGTAGTAATAGTATTATATATATATATATATATATATATATATATATATATATATATATATATATATATATATCAGGAGTATATCAAACTGTCACATACGATAAAGTTCAGGTGTTTGAGAGCCACAAGACATGAACAAAATTTACGCATACGTTTTTTGTTCCATGACCACTCCCCCCCCCCCAGCGCTCAAATCTTTAAACCCCTTACCCATGATCTCAGTCCTCTGACATTCCACTGTAATCTTTCTTCTTCTATGTGTCGTGTCCTTTCAAGACGTAGGCGATCATGACTCTCCACTTCCCCCCCCTATCCCTTGTAGTTTTCAATGTTTTCTCCTTTTGCTAGCTTCATCCCAAACCCTGTTCTGGCATCCACTTGCTTAAGCCCTTATCTCTCTTTCCCTCTATCCGTCCTGTGAGTATCAGATTCTCTAAGTCTTCTTTTCTCATTACGTGTCCCAGAATTTTAACTGCCTCTTCCTGATGTTAAGTATAATCTTCCTCCTTATTTGCATCCTCTCCCAAACCTCATCTTTGCTCACATGTTATATTTGGCATCCTTCTCTAGAACAATACCTACAATGCCTTGAGTCTCTTCATCTTTGGGGTGACCGTACAACATTAACCCTTCCTAAGCAGAAATTTATTTTATTCCTCTGCCTCCAAATATTCCTTCCCTCAGCACTAAAGAACAGTACCTCAATCAGATCTAACATTAAAATTAGGGTTTAAATTCTTAAATATTTTTTTATACTAACCATGAATATTAAACTTTCTGGGATGGTATTAAGAATGGATAATTTTCCAGATTCACCAGCAATGGATCTTGGGTATAAATGCAGATCCATATGTAAATGATTCCGTTATTTTTTACGGGTAGTGTGCTAGCAATGAAAAAAAAAAACAACAAAACACAATGAAGATGGAACTGCTATTCTTAAAGAATCTCTGAAAAGCACTCTTATGAAAACATTGATAAATTAAACAAAAGTTTTAAATCTCCTATTACGAGGCGGTAAGAAATGTCTAATTCATAATGTAATCTGACTGCTCTCCAATGTGCAGCATATCTGAAAGAAACATTTTAAGTTTAAACAGGCGGCAGAATCTATATATCTCTATGGGGTGCGTGTATCATATTTAATCTCTAAGTAGTTAGTGTTCTGTGTACTTGTAAAATATAAATATGTTATTTACTAATTGAATGGCTGACATGTTGGGTTGAAATCGGATGCAGATGTTCTTTGATTTAAGACCTTACGGCAATAGATTTTAATTAACGTTTATTTACGGTGCTGAGGAAGGATGCTGCACTTAAAAAAAAACATCCTTCTTGTATTCTCTGTAAATACATCTTTGCACCATCAGAAGATAAGTAAAAATAAATATATTTCTTCTGGTTGAACAGATTTCAAATCCGGACGTAGCAGTAATGAAATAGATGCTTCGTAAAAACTGTAATTACATTTATATCAAACAAAAAGATTAGGTAGAAATGATTGCCATTTCAGAATTACACACATTATTTGCTGTCTGTATATGAGTTTTTCTTTGATTTTCCCCCTCTCTCCTTGTATAGAGGAGGTGCGAGTGGATAGAATGAGAAATCTTAGAGACGAGATCGAATTATGGACGATCTCCAGACATTCACTTTAAAACATTTTTGTTTACAGTAAGATTCATCCTGTACAAGTTTCAGATACCGCGCTAGGTAGAGGCTTTCGTTAAGGGGTTGTTTATATGGATAAGAGGGGGAGATAACGGTTAACACTAGACTTGAACAAGTTAAGATTGTAGTAATGGATGAAATATACTCTTGGGAGTCTGTTCCATAGGGCAGTGATTCGTGGAAAGATGCTGATTGAGTTGATGGAATACGGAGCGAATGTGGATATTTTGCTACTATGTAAGTGAGATGGCGGGACCTAGCTGTGATAATAAGACCTGGCGGAACCAAAGAATATAGTTCGTCCGAGCACTTTCCATAGAAGTACCGAAAGAGCAGTGAGAAACTCGCCTTATCAGGTTTGTTTGTGTGTGTGAGAGAGAGAGAGAGAAAGAGAGAGAGAGAGGGAGGGACAGAGAGAGATAGAAACAGAAAGAGAGAGAGAGAGAGGTTGGAATGTGGAAAACAATTCTACTCCAACAAAGACTTGGAGACGGTTTAGGGATCTTTCGAGACTGGAAGTTAGAATTGGGCAGCTCTTGCTCAAATATGTCAACAATACTACATTTACGCGTAAATACCATTGAGGAAGGTATGAATCAATCTGATTTCTCCAACTATGGATTAAATAGTAGTGCTTATAACTGGAAGTATCTTCATTATTCTCAGAAAGCTATTGATGCAATATCATCCCGAAAAAAAGAGGATTGTTCTTACAAACCAAAATGTTTCAGTTTTAAATAATTAACAAAGGGTTGATAATATATTAAAATTAAATCAGTAAATCAATATATATATATATATATATATATATATATATATATATATATATATATATATATATATATATATATATATATATATATTACTGTTATTTTATTTTTATGCAATCATTATCTCTAACAGATTTTAAAAGTCCGTCGAGAATGATATTTATTTAATATGTGTTGTTTCGTATGTATAATATCTTCGGGAACTTTGAGTCTTGACCTTATAGTGAGTGCTATATTGTAATTTGTTATTAACTACGAAATTTGACTTTTAGTATTTGTATTTTTGTTGCTTTTAATGTGGTAATAAATTAGTGCAAACTTATTTTTGGTAAGTGACAATTTAACCTACGGAAACATATTCACGTACAGCCAATATAATAATTTCAGGTTATAGCTTACTGTTATTGAAGATACAATCTTCCAAGCTATCTGTGAATTTACTAACAACATTGTTGGAAATTTGGTGGGGCTTTTGCGTTATTGGTAATTATTAGGTTAAATGTTTTTACTCATTTCATAGTTAATGATAAATTTAATATATTTATTGAAATCATTAACTGATATATATATATATATATATATATATATATATATATATATATATATATATAGATAGATAGATAGATAGATAGATAGATAGATATATAGATATATATATTGAAGTCAACACCCAGAGGTGAGAGCCTGTTTCACGATAAACTCAATTTTCAAATTATGATTTCATATGGCCTGACGATTGAGTTTAACATGAAACAGACTATCGCCTCTGAATATTGACCTCACTGTCCACTTTTATATTGAATCCTCTCTATCCCCGATATTTACCACTTTAACCCATAACTATAGCATACCTGAAAATATATATATATATATATATATATATATATATATATATATATATATATATATATATATATATATATATACAGGTTGTCCCAAAATAATGTATACACTCTTTGAATCGTTATAACTTATTCACTTTATGTATTCTGACTTGTAACTAAGATGAATTCAAAAGAAAGACTACACATTTAAAGAATTTGAGAGTACAATATAAAAAAAACATAGAAAATTAACTTTAATACGATAAAAGCTACTTGGGGCAGTGGCAGAATGTTCATATAATGATGAGTTCACGTCAAATGCTCAAACTAGTTGCTGTTCTGTTTAATACATTTTTCATATCTTGAAGAAATAGACCTACAAACGTCCAGTATCATTTCCTCTGGTATTTGAGCACATTCTTCTTCAATTGCTACTCTCATTTCAGCAATTGTTTCATGTTTCCTGTTGTAAACTTTGTTTTTTATAAACCCCTGCAAAAAGAAATCCAATGGTGTCAAATCTGTTGATCTTGGTGGGTATTCAACTCTCCCACTTCCAATTAATCTGTTTTACATCTTTTCATCCATATAAGTTCTAACATCACGGTAATATATCATAAGCTATTAATATTGAAAGAGTGTATACATTATTTTTGGACACCATATATATATATATATATATATATATATATATATAGAGAGAGAGAGAGAGAAAGAGAGAGAGAGATTCATATATACAGATAGTTTTAAAGGTGAGTAGTTAGATATGATGTAAGTATATCATTATGGAATCATACATATCCATATTCACTAATCGATTTCTGTGTTGAAACTCCTCCTCAAATTACTGCCGTTAAGACTAAAATTCCTGTAAGGAAGAACAATGCACTTAAAGAGGTGAAAAGATCTTTTTCTTACAATCGAGTCAATTTTGGAGATATGTTAAAGTAATCAACAATGCAAATTGATAAATATTCATAAAACGCTCAATTCGCTGATTGATATTGTGTTCCCAGAAAGCATCGCCACCCGCTCACAACGGCGAGATCTCCATCGATGTATCTATTGACTGCCACGTAGAGTTATTTTTATTTTTATTTTCACAAACGTTTCAAACTTATTTTGTTCAGAACGAAGAAAGGAAGGCATATTATAAGTAACATTTTGGAATCAATAAATTTCACCACCTCTCTCTCTTTCGCGCGAGCGCGCGCGCACACACACACACACACACACACATGTCTGTATGCAAATTAAGCGGTAGCATTTTCAAGCAATTAATTTAATATGATAAACTTTGCGATAGAAAACATACAAAACAACTGCTTTATACACATATGCACATATAAACTTGTATATATATATATATATATATACATACATACATACATATATATATATATATATATATATATATATATATATATATATATATATTCGACGCACGTGTGTCTATGCGTGCGAAACGTAATGGTTTCTCTTGCATAGAAACGTTTAATAATGAGCAGTCGACCCAGTTATTAATTTGCTAATATATTTTCATGACGAGTAAATATAATTTTCAAATGAAATATCTTTGAGACTTCAACTTCTCCCATCAGTATTTGAAGAACAGAGCAGAATCCAAGAACAATGGGATTTTATTATAAAGCGTACATTAGAAAGCGATCAGCGAATAAATTTGCATCTGAGGGGTCTACTCTGCAAGTTTTATCTACCCGAAATCCAAATATGGTTCGATTATCTATTCCGTCAATCCGTAGGTTTGGGCCATGTAGATGTGGTAGCCCTAGCCTGGCAGAATGTAATGAGGCTCTTGGGCTTCCATATCCGGAGGGCATCCAATCAAAGAGTGAAATAAAAATTTACTTTATATTTAATTTGAGAAAGTGTTTATTTCATCTTTCATTTGCTTTTACATATTTAAAATGTCTTCCTTACTCCCATTTCTCAGTACTAGGCCCTTAGGCCATATCCTACTTGAGTCTCAGGGGTCATAAATGGAGGATTTGGGATAACGAAACATCATGAAGCCTCTGCACGTCTCCGGTTATATATCGACTGTAAATAATTAAATCCCACCGACAAATAGGCCACAGAAAATTTTAAAATATTTTAATTTTTTTTATATATATTTGTGCAAGGGTTGGGTGAGGAATCGGAGAGCCGAGTACGAATTGCATTCACATATGAATCCTTTTCTCTCCCTCAGCTTCTAGGAGAAGTTAAAAAAAAAAAAGAATTTAAAACCGTCCTGGAGAGGGTTGGGTTCCGTCAGGCTAACTTGCCCCAAAACACCACTTCTACTTTGGCTGCAGTACACATGTAGCCCCTACGATTCTACGGCTTACAGGATAAAAACATATATTTTTGATGCGGGTCTGGAGGTAGGTGGAGAGCCATGATCGCTTACGTCTTGAAAGAACATGGCACATAAAAAGAAAAGCTCTTATTTTGCTAAGATTATGGCCACTGATTTTAAATCCTGGTAGGTCTTCGAGTTTTCTTCGGAAAAATAACCAAAATATAAAGAGAGACAATTCGCAGATATCTCTCCCGAGTAAGACCCCCCCCCCCAGAGGAAAACATGACTCGTCTTTAGTCATGTTCTCCTCTATGGGGTACTGTGTATACGCTATCCCGTGCAGCTGCAGAAAGAAATATAAAGGGGAGACTGGCCGCCCCACTTAAGGTAAGGCTTCAAGAACACCAGAAAGCTGTAACACGTGGGGAAGTGGAAAAATCAGGCGTGGCTGACCACATATGGAAAGAAAAGGAAAATCACTGCGCTCTGTGGAATCAATTTGAGATCATAGAAAAAGAACACCATTGCAAAATTCGTAAACTTTTCAATTTTTTTGTTATCATTTCATTTTTTTTAAACAGAGCTCATATTGTAATTTTCGTTGTTGTTATTGTTTTTCTCTGGCACTCCTCATTGTTGGTTCCCGTATTGTATTAATTTCTATGCTTGGTCGGCTCAGGAGATTTTTGTAGCCTAGCATATATGCTGATTCCTTGAGTTTACGAATTTTCCAAAATATGGCAACAAAGATGAGGATGATAGTCCGAACACTGTAAATAGTGTACATAATACATCATTTCAGAAATATAGACAGATACAGACAGATAGAAATCTGTTGTTTCAAAGACGGAATATCAACGCCTGAATTGAATTTAGGTCGTCACATTCGTGTGCTTGTAAAATCTGTTTAAATAACTGACAGTACACGCAACCATAGGCTTGCATTCGCTCGTGTACAGTTAATTATACAATGTGTTTCCTTTACTTTGAACGCAACTAAAACAAAACAAACTGGAAGTGCGAAAGAAAAGAAAAGAAAAAAAAAACAGTGCGAATGTAAATAAGTCTTAAGGCTAAAAGAACGGTTAATGTTACGCCAAAAATAGGAACGTCGTACGTGAGTCGTTTCGGGTGAGCTTTGGCAAAACATAAAACCAGAGTGTTAACTTTGATTCTTCTACCCGCAATGCAACTTCCTTCAAAGAACATTGTTCAGCACGGATGAGAGCAAGAAAGTAGGAATGGAAATCGGTCCAATTTCGTTTATTCACCCACAAACGCTGGATCGTTCCCTTTATCGCTCACCGGTGGATTAATGAAAGGGAAAAAGAAGGAAAAACAGAAACAAAAGTAAGTGTGGATGTTTTTACGCGATTTTTACTGCCAGGCTTAGATTACAGACTGCGTGTTATTTTCTTCCATCGGTAGCTCAGTATCTCGAGGGGGGCGGGGAATCATGATCATTTTAACGGGTGACAGTGAAGAAAATCCACTTCCAAAATTAACCATCAGGACTACATGAGCAATGGGCCACCAACCAGCAAGGATTGATTACCGCTTCTTAAACAAATAAAGAAAGAATATAAAGCCATTCCAATATTTCGTTTACTGTTTCAGTGCTGATAACATCCGAAAGACTAAATCATTAATGTTCACCGTTCTAGTTTTGGAACGGTGGGCATTTTTGAGTTACTGGTATAAAACTATGATTAATTTTCTTCTTTGGTGCACCCTGCCCTTGCTGGACGTGGGCGACAGTTTCTCTCCGGAATTTCCTATCTTTGCAATTTAGCTCTTAGCAATTTTTAATACTTTCGTGGTTCCAATTTGTAGCCTAAAACGCCAGATAGAAATGAACGCAAACATCAATCAGCATACGGAGCCACGTAACTCGGTTATCACCCAGATTCTGAAGAATACTGGAGTTTATAAATCCATAGTTCAAATTTATAATTTCTTTATACTATTTATATTGTTCTGACTGTTGTCCTCATCTTTATTGGCATATTCACGAGGTTTTTACCATTTGGTTCACTGGAATATTTTTGTCTGAATATTTATTTACATTCTACAAAAAATGTATTTGAAACTGAACAATAAAATTGTAGTATATTTAATACAGGTTTAATAACAAGATGAAATTTGTCATTTAGCTGCTTGGTGTTATATTCAATATTTCTATTCAAGAGTTTCGTCAACGAACCTTTGTGTAATTGTTAGGGCCATTCGTCACGAGGTATCAGCAATTATTTGCGAGTTTTCTCATTTTCTTTATTTTTATATTAAGCTTAAAAAATAATTTAGTGTTGCGTTCATTTGTTCTTCTCTGCGCGTGTGTGTATGTGTATATGCCTGTACATGTTCGCGTGTTCGAGCGTGTGTATATGTGCATATGTACACCTGTATGTATGTGTATGTACACATGTGTGTGATGTCGTGTTTCAGTATTTATTTTTATAGGATTGTGATGTTGGTGCATTTTTTTCTGGGACATTTTGTGTTTTTTAATATCGTTCTGTTAGTTTTTTTTTCCTGTATCGACGATATAAATGTTGCTACTGTGTTAATGTTACTAAGCATGGTAGTTTTGTATATTATGTTATTGGTTAAATATTTATTGTTAAGTGGGCAATTTTCTTTGTTTCTACAAGTACATTTGATTGTTGTTACCGGGTGTATATGTAATATATAAATATTTCAGCTGGATTAATAAAAATTCATTTTTAAAACATATCCAATGCTTCGTGTACAATATAAAACTGGGCTCGCACAACAAAAAATGAGTCGAAAAGGTTGTACCATATTTACTATATCCTATAAAAGACATCTTTAAGAGTGTCAGATTAGTGGCAAGGGCCTTATATTTCGCCAAATTCGTGGCAGAGGATTTCTTGCTAAATCAAATTCGAATTTGCCATGAAAACAATGTTGAAATATTTAAGAGAAACCAATACAACTCGTGATAAGTAATAAAACTTGTGATAAAACTAAGCCTTTTTTTTTATAAATGTCTGGAAGAAATTACTAAGTTATTCATTGTCAGTTAAACCGACAAGCGACACGGTTATCACTGAAAATCTAATGAGGTTAAATAATGAAATAAGTCTTCATTTCTAGTGGATATGGTTTTCAATTTTCTGTCTGGCGTAGAAATGTAATCTCTTGAATATAAATATAAACTTAATTCAATGCAAACGTAGATCCTTTTCCATGTCTGATTAAATTTCTTCAATGCGAAACCATGAGGTTTCAGTTATGATAAATGTCTACCTACTTTATTTAAAATTACATATTTTACAGGTTTATGATTCATTTAAGAGGGATCTGATAAGGCGGATGAGAATATTGAATAAAATGATAAGGATATCCAAATTTGTTTTTTTAATTTCCATCTACGAGTGTAAGTCAAAAATTAACCGTACTTTCGCCATAACATATCTTTAGGTTTGTCACATTGCTTTCTGCTCATGCTAGCTTATAGTTGCTACTATTATAGTTGCTTGATCAAGATATGAGCCTGATGCCACCAGTTTTCTTGCTGCTGTTAAAGTATAAACATGGCCGCTCCGCTACCAGTGTGCAGCAAGTAGAAACAAGGAGCAGTGATGCGATTTCTGTGGTCGGAAGGTGTGTTAGGAACTGAAATTGATCGGAGGCTTTTAAACATAATTCGCGACAGTACACTATCATGGCGCCCGTCAACTGCTGACGGGAAGATTCAGCAAGTTCGAGAGATGATAATGGCGAACCGGTGAGTTATTATCGATGAGGTACCATGTTCTCTGCAGATTCAGATCACTTGATCTTTTTGTTCGAGGTTGGTGCACATTGTGTGTGTGTGTGTGTGTGTGTGTCTGTGTTTGTAAAACTGAGCGGTCATATGTTTAACTGCAACAAGAAAATTGGTGCCATCAAGCTCAAACTTCGATCACGTGACCACAATAGTCCCAACTATAAGCTTGCATGAGCAGAAACAGTGTAACAAACGTAAAGATATGTTATGGTGAAAGAGCAGATAATTTCTTACTTACCTTCGTATATGAATCATATCTGTTATGAATAATAATAATAATAATAAGCGCATTAAGAAAATCCCAGGAAACTCATCATTATTTGAGATACATAACAATTCAGATCCCTTCGATTTGTTTTTATTGGTTCCCTATCCAACTGGGAATGACTGCAAAACACTTTCCTCTCCCCAATTTATAATCCAGTTCTCGCTTTCATCTTACACAGTCCCGTTCTGTCTTGTCTTGAAGTCAGAACGGTACGTATGTTTATCCGAATTCGCTTTTGTATGTCAAATCCAATTCTTAGTTTGTGAATTTTTTGCTATATTACTACTAAGATGGCTTGCATATATTGTTTGCTTGCTTTATGTTATTTTTTTGTCCTGTTCTTTTCTTGTAATTGCAAAATTTGTCAATTCTTTTTGTTGGGCAGTTACGCCATTTATTTACATTTAACCATGGCCACTCACTCTACAGTTTCTAGAGACATTTTCCTCTTTCTTAATCCTTTCTTTAACTTTTAGCCTCAGGTAATGGTAATGGTTATATTGGCAGTTTCCTTATAAGGAAATATTCAACATTTATTGACCGATTGTTATGGAAGAAAATGTGTAACATAGATACTTGTGAGAATATTTTTTTTTTTTTGACAGAATCTGTTACATTCTCCAAGCCGAACTCCATTTGAAATCTGCATTGAATTGCTGTCGCATCTAGTTTGGTGCGTCTGTTATATATTTAGAGATACTTGATAAAATGCAAAGAAAAATCGGCCATGTTATTAGTCTTGATCGTGTATCTCGGCTTTATTCCCTCTGTAACATAACTTCCCTGTGCCATTTTTATAAAACAAAAAATAATGGTAATTGTTCTGATTTTTCTTTAACCTATAGTACCTAGAGTTTATGAAATTAAGCGCATTAGTAGATTGGTGACATAATCTAAATACTTTACATTTGAAATGTAACCGTAAGTTCTATGCTAACAGTTTCTTCTCTCGCATTTATAAGTTGTGAAACTCTCTTCCGGCTTCTCACTTTACAGTCAACTTTGATCTCCAAAGATTTCAATATAATTTCAATCGTTATATTCTGTCTCTTTAGTCCCTGTTCTTTTATTCTTCTCTCTCCTTAAAAATGATTTTTTCTCATATTCTCTCACACTCAGTAACCCCCTTTGCCGCTTAGTGGCTTTATTGCCTTGCTTGAGGTGGAATGATTTTAAAAAATGTTTAACTATGTCAATCAGCAAGGAAAATTGTATTGAGGATCTTTGCACAAACAATATATCATCATTTCGTTTTTTATATATTTACTATCCTTAAAGGAAAAATGATACTCGGGACTCGATTAAGTTTGTTTCCTTGAGTCCTTCTTTTGTAAATGCTGTCAGTTTTAATAAGGTCGTGTTTCTCAACAAAACTTTAAACTGTAGCGAAATTATTATACTTATAGATTCGTTGAATATTTCATGAACGATCTGTAATTAATATTTCTTTGTATTTCTCTGAGATTTGACGTAATTCCAGAGAGTCTGTTAATGAGATCTATATTTAGATGAATCAATCTCGGTCAGTCGCACTTTCTATTGGCTTGGCCTATTGGGCGCTATTTATACGATTTTTAGAAAAAAACAAAACAAAATAAAAACTATTAACAGCTTGCTAAAACAGACTAATAACGGTAGTTAGTAAATATTTTTGTCTTATTTATTTTTCTCGTTCAAAGTGTAATCAAGAACGAAACTGAACATTTTTTGTTAAATGAAATTCAATCTAAATGCCTAGGAAAGTATGGCCATATAAAACAAAGCCGCATATATCTATTTTGTTGGCCCTGTCTGACTGTGACTGTTCGTAATTAATTTGAATTTTCCTTATTTGTCTGTGATTGTCTACTTTTCAGTGACTAATACTGGTGATGTCTTTATGTTTATCAAGATACAATCAAAATGTATTTTAATAAAAGTAGGGCAAAGAATTATCTGAAGGGTAAAAATCCGTGGATTTAATAGACATGGTGGTCTTACTAAGCACGGGTAGCTGGAGTATTTCCTAAAAAAATAAATAAATAACCGTCCCCGCTATTAGACATCTAAATCAATCAATCCATAAATAAATAAATCTATCTATCTATCTATCTATCTATCTATCTATCTATCTATCTATCTATCTATCTATCTCACTCTGTTCATTATCTATCTATATATCATACATAACATCATGAATTGCAATTCTTGTCTTTTCTTACGCTCAAATACACCACAGTTTAAGCCTCTACTTTGATGGCCTCGCGGGATTTGTAATGGGCGAATATTAGTGTAAAAAAATATAATTTTTCTTGTGAGCATCTATTTGTAGGGTAATGGTTTTTGGTGAGCCGAGTTTAAATCCCTCCATAGTCTATTGCATTCATTTCGCATTAATGTTCCGGGGGAAGGTATATGTTCATCACATCCCGCCCACCCCACCTATGGGTAGAATGTGACTCTGAATTAAAAACCGCGGAGAAGGTCACGAGGCAACAAATCCTCTGTCTTTTTTAAGAAAGCATTACACCAACAGATAGTGGTCGGCACCCGCGTTCATCGGAATCGTCATCCTCTCTTCTTATTACCCCCCCGCCACTACACACATTTAGTTGCGGTGGTGAAGATCGATGTGAGGGCCTAGCCTACTGCGTAGGGCTCACAGAGGTGTCTGGGTGGTGGACGCGGCTGGGCGAATCGGGTCCTTCTAACAGTACGTCGCAGATCCTCTTCAAATTGACGATTGGATTCGAAAGTCTCCTCGCTCACGGAAGGCCGTTTTTGGTCACTGCCTGTTTTGCCCGTAGTAACCAATGAAACAGGCACAATAAATCATAAGTTCTAAAGCACATTTTACCTTCTTATCGTTTTAAATCTACCCAACAACGATAACATCACCTGTGCGTACCTTTCCACCTTTTTCTCTTCATTGTTTTTTTTTTTTTACTATCATATTATTCGAAATTTCGCTAAAGGTAACCACTGTGTGTGTGTGTGTGTGTATATATATATATATATATATATATATATATATATATATATATATTATTATTTTTTTATTGCTGTACTTTATCAAGTACGAGCTTAAAAGCCGCCCTATCGAGCATCATTTCAACTTACTTAATGTTTAAGCTTACCTTTTAAAAGTTCAAGGATAATTCTTCTGTTGCCACTGACGATTTGATGTACGTAGATCCCCATTTTCCGTACAAACAATTATTTTTATTTCATGGTTGACGGAACAGAGTACAATTAATAACATAAAATTAATATAGTGTAAAGATAGGGAAACAGAAATTAGAATTAGTTATACGTTTAAAATTTGAAGATTTAGAGAAACATAATAGCTAATTAATACCTATATTATGGAATATAATATATTAATATATATTTTTAACCTCACATAATCTGGCACCCCTGAATCTGAGCTCAACGAAAATCGTTCCCTGTGCCTAACTTTTCTAGGGCTTTTAAATGAGCTATGAACCATTGAAATTGGACCAGTGTGAGCGGCGGAGTTGTTTGGACATACACACACACACAAATACACGCACACATGCACTCTACTTTATATATAAGATAACACATTTCATCAGGTGTTGATAGTTCTCAAACTGTAACTTCATGTAACTTACTTCCATTTTGAAAATTTATCACTGAAAACTTCATGACATATTCGCTACCAATTTTACCTATTTAGACCCACGGGCCTCTTTGTCATATTTCTCTCCATTTCTTTTTACGTTTTTATTTATTTTGTAATTCGGACTAAACTAGTCACAAATTTGTATTTCTTTGTTTGTCTAATTTCTCCACTTTGGCTTTCAATAAACTTACTGATGAACAGGATTTTGTCTTCAGAGTTTTAATTGCTGTAAGGTTTTATATGTATCACCAAGGTAAGCATGCGCGCGAGATTGACGCGGATCGGGAGGTAGAACAGAACGCATGATATGGCGTCACACACTCTTTAAGCTAAACCAGAACGTTTAAATCCTCGGCTACGATGACTTTTAAATTCAAGCTAGCACCATCATTTACGGCTTTCGAACACTTTTGTTGAACTAATTTCACTTCGATGAACATATATTACGTCTTTTTTTTTCAGGAACATCTCAAGACTAGCATCTTTTTTCCTAAGTCAACTTTTTGACAAATCCCCCATCATAAGATCCAAACACTTCATCGCTAAGATTCTAACCATTCGGTTATGTTCCTCTTTAACAGATAAAAAATGCAAATAATCTGTAGGAATATGTGATCACCAATATTTTGAAGGAACATAGAATAATAAAAAAAAAGCATAATAAAGAATGACACGTCTATCTTTCACACACATTAATTTTCTTGATTCCGGAAATAAATCTGATGTGTCAGAAAAAAAATGGCATTTTTTGACCTATTTTTTTCCATTCGTTTAAAAACTTCGGTTGAACTCTGCACAAAGCATAAAAAATGAATGATTTCTTTGGAGACCAAATCGAGTGTCGACTTTTCCATAAACATTTCTTTTATTTGCTTATTTATTTATTCACTTCGACATAATTATAGTCATTTTCATCTCATCTGTATTTAAGATGTCTCTCTTGCAACATGCCGATAACAGTATTACGTTTATTTTCTTCGGACTTTTGGATTTGAATATGGCTGACTCACCAACATGATTGACATTTATTCAAACGGCTCTCTTCAATGTTTAATATAAATTGCAATTTCTTCAAACAAAATCTAACGACTGAATTCCGCGTTTTCCATTTCAATTATTATAACATGAAAAATTATATCTGTCCTTCCTGTTTGCAAAATCCTCATTTCTTGGCAGACATTTTGGACAGTTGTCTGTAAAGCTCAATATTTAGAATTGTAAGCATGTCTTCTATGTGACGTGTCCCTTCAGGACGTGGGCGATTATGGCTGTTCGAAAACATCCTATCCCATGTAGCTTTTAGTAAGATTTTTATTATTTTTTTTACGATAATGTTCAGCCTGTGCAAGGCCCAAGAGCCACTCGAGGTTTACAGAATGGGAAGTAATGTTTACAGTCTATTTTCTTATCTTATTTACAGTCTAATTCTGTCTCGTGATCTATTCACCAGATTATTATTATCGGATTATTAGATTGGTTATGTGGTTCATTAAGTTGATTGTACATTGGAACACGCATTCATTTCGTTCCTTAATTCTTAATTAACACTACAAAGATTTATATACTAAGATCTTCCAGTATGTTACCATTGTCGTATGTTTATTTGTTGATGCTAAATATGTCTAAAGGCCCAGAGCATAAATATTACGACCTCATCTGGTTCTTCTGCTTTGTTCCTGTTCGTCTTGTTTACCGCCGAACTTATTTCAGACTTCAATAATTCTGGTTCACCCATATATTTGTATATTGCGCATGTTCTCTTTCTCATTGTCAAATAATTATCTTATAATTCTTTACCAACCTTCATCTTATTAGAAAGCAATAAAGAAACAAGCGAGAGAGATCACCGCAGAAGAAACGTATATAATCAGGAAAATTTCTATTTTCCCTCTGAATTGCTAAGTTTCGTAATCAACTAAATTTCCCTGACCTACCCATTTGGGTGAAAATCTATTGAAAAAGATATAAGATATATGTGCATTTAATATTGTTTTTCCAAAATATATTTATATTAATTATTGTAAAAAAAAAATAACGTTTTGTGTCTTTGAAAATGCACAAATTTAAAAATAGCTATCCGATTGAAGAAAATTAGAAATGTGGCCTTAAAGTATATAAAAACCAATTGTAATTTTTATTCTAATACAACGGAATCAGCAACCACTTCGACCCATTTGCTATTGATTTTAATATTTTTTTAGCCATTTTTAATACTGTTGACATAAGAGTTTTAAATAATGATCAGCTTAACATCTTGGAGACAGTTGTTATTAATATACAACGTCCGACCCTGTGTAATCAGAGATAATTAAAACATAAACTCGCACGTTTCAGTGAATCCATAGCCAATCCTCGATTAAATTGAAGGAAAATATTTTTTCCTAACCCTTCCATAATTTTGGTGGAGTAATGGATAGCGGCTCGGACTGAGGTGTCGGAGAGCCGAGTTCGAATTCTAGTCAAATCCATTACATTCACGTACGTGCTAACACACTTGGGAAAGGTATAAATCCTCTTCTCCTCCAGCTATGGGTAAATAGCTGGACAAACCGGACTCTTGGATGGCAAGTGGTCTACTGGTCTACCCCAGAAAGAAATGGCAACCTACTGCGGGAAAAAGATAGATGATCACCTAATCGTGTATCATGCATGGCACATAACTGACTGACTGAGTTTTACATACATCCAGTTTCTCCAAGTTGGTTTGAAATACTTTTTGTTACATACTTAAATCATAATCAATAATTGTTTGTTTTTTAAAATTATTGCGGCCTTTCATATGTGTAGAAAATATTTTCATGATACTTGTAGATTCTAGCGATGAATTCCACCTCATGTCAGCTGAGAAAGTTATCCCGAGTAAGTGCAACGAATCACTTTCTTGGATAGCATCAGCCATGCCGATGGAAAGCAGACAGATGATTAATGGAGAGAAGTTTAGTTTTAGAGGCGTTAAAATTGACAAGCCATCTTTTGCCGCAGTTAACAACGCTCTTGCGGTCGTTTTAAATATCAGCTGCCATTTTAACCTTTGACTGAGTAACCTTACTATCGAGGCAGAAGAAAATGGTAGTGCCGTCAGCGTATATGCTGAGTTGAGCTCTGATATCATGCGGAAGGTCGTTAATGAAGAATAAAAACAGCGTATGGCCAAGGATGAAGCCCTGGGGGACACCTGCGTTAGTACGGAAGGATGTAGTCAAGTGGCCGTTATCCAGTTGATGGCAAATGTATCCTTTGTTTAAAAAGTGAAATCGAAATTTCTAATCAATATCATCATTATTTTAATTCATAATATCTTTCCAATACATATTTAAATCGCTGTATGATTGCAATCAATCTCTGTCTTATCACAGCCTGGGGATGCTGATGTTGCGGTCTCTATTGCCGCGTAATTTTAATAAGGTTACGCAAATGGATCATAGCTTAAGCCAAACTTTTCTTGAAGTGCATTGTTTTTGAACGGAAGTAATACGGGAGAGGCCAGTCAGAGGATAAGAAATGGCTTATAAACGCGGGGACAAAACAAAGAAGAGAAGAGAAATAGAAAGAAATAAGAGCGTGGAAATGTATTCTCTTCTCTTTCTTTTCCTATTGAAACGATAAACAAATATAAGGCGAAGTAGGAACGAAAGGAAATCAGTTCATTATGCAAAATTAATTCTTCAAAGAGACTTTTATTATTCATGAATGAGAGAAATCAAATAGGCGCAACATAAAGCATCTTCTGTAATCAGATCGGCCATCATTATATGGACATTCATCAATACACGAATATTTTTGGCTACGCGTGAGTGTATACGCGTGTGTGCGTATATGGGGTGTGCGTGAAGAAAGGAGTCGTCAAAGTGTGGCCTCCCGTCTCAGTTTTCGGGCGTACAGATTATGGACGGAACGGATGGCCGTGAGAGTAAGGCAAAGCTATTATTCAATATATTTCGATGCATCTCAATTACGTAATAACGGCAAAATGATTGATAATTAATTTTTACCGATTGAAATACAACCTCTTCTCAGAGTTTTAGCAAAAAAATAAATAAACAAAATTTAAACTCCGTTTACTGATGTCATTTCTAACATCAGCAACGATTGCCCACGTCCCGAAAGGACATGGAACATAAATGTAAATGATTCCATCAGGCATTTGTTGAATTAGGGTATTACTCATTTTTTCCCTGGTATATCCCAGGCTGTTTGGATGAATAAAAAGGAATGAAAATAAAATACAAGTGTATTTTAACACATAATAAAACAGCGTTTGTTCATTTACTGTCTGAGAACAGCAATGATTTGTATGGATTTAAACCATAAATTCCCCGCGCGTGTCAGCTCGTCACCATGTTTAATTCAGAAGTACCTCGTTCCGACTACCAGACAAGGGGAGTAACTCAATTGTAGTTTTAATTATCGTCCTTTATTGGGGAAGTAAATTAGCATACCCTAACAATTTTTATTTTTTTAATCAGTATCACCCCAAGCAAGTAACACCCACTAGCACTCCAAGGGTTACAGGGTGTGGAGAAATTAGGAACAGAAACTTTGGTAATGAAGAGAAAGAGAAAACAGCAATAAGGAGGACAGTAGATAGCGATTGAACTTGAGTTTGCAGATTAAAGTTGGCTGGAAAGCATGGGACCTGGAGAGAGTTTTCAGGTGAGAAATACGACATAAGAAACTGTTAGCATAGAAGTTACGACGATATCTAGCTAGATCAACTATAAATTGATGAGATCTCGCCGCCAGTCTAGTATTGCGCACAAATTCATACAGTCTAGGTACCATAGCGAAGAGCTCATCCGAACAATTACCACGAAAGGCAGATAGAGGCAACTTTACGACGATGGGGAAGTGACTGAAGCCGAGTCGCCAGATCAGGACCAATAATATTGCTGATTCTTCTTCGGATCTTATGAAGGAGCTCCAGAAAAATAGTAGGGTTACCGAAGCATATATGGTAGCAATATTCTAAGCATAGACAAATGGTGGACTTACAGATATGCAAGATAGATTCCGGAGAAAAATTGTCTCGCCGAACACAATGAACCGACTTTCATGGCAGCTGATCTGACGATGGATTCAATGTAGACCTTCCACCTCATGACAGCTGAGAACGTTAGCCATAGAAGGCGCAATGAGTCATTTTGTGGGGATAGAATCAGCCATGCTGATGGAAGGCAGACAGGGGTCTCTCAGCTGATTAATGGAGAGAAGTTTAGTTTTGGAGGCATTAAAATTGACAAGGCATCTTTTGCCGCAGTTAACAACGGTCTTGGGATCGTTTTAAACATCAGCTGTCATTTTGACCTTGTCTGACTGATTAACCTTACTATTGAAGCAGGAGTAAATGGTAGTGTCATCAGCGTAGATGCCAAGTTGAGAGCTGATGTCATCGGGAAGGTTGTTAATGAAGTTTAAAAACAGCGTAAAACGAAGGATAGAGCCCGGGGGAACATCCACGTAAGTACGGAAGGATGTAGACGAGTGGTCGTTAAGGATGACATTCATTTATCGATTTGATAGGAACGACTGGATCAGCGCATAAAAAGAAAATGTTCCCGGAGATAGCATAGCTTTTTAGCTTGTGAAGAAGACCTGAATGCCAGCCACTTTCAAAGGCTTTCAAGATATCTAATAATACATATCGAGCTTCACCGTTTTTACATAGAGGATAACAGATTAATTCCACAATTATCATTAGTACATCAGCAGTTGATCTGGAGAAACGAAAGCCGTATTTCTTGCCTGAGAAAATGCCTTGTGATGAGAAACGATGAACCTATTCAGTATTGATTAGGGCCTCTAGGCTTATATTTAAACATCTCTTCGAATTACATGTTTGAGATTTTATGCTTCTCGTAGTAATAGGTTTGGTCAAATAAATAATGAAGCCTAACCACTTTTCGACAGATGGAACTCCAAAGACAGTTTCTCGAAGAATGCATTTTCACTATCAGCATCTTGCAATTATATAAAAAAAACTCTCGAAAACGTTGTTTTTTGGAAGGAACTAGACCAATTTCCATTGTTTGTCACGTATATTCACTGGATGTTCTAGAGAGACATACATATAGATGTGGCCCGCGGGCAACGGTTTGAAAACACGACTCGCAGACAATAATGAGTTTAGAGAATTCGAATCTCAATGGGGGCGCCACTGTTACGATTGCGTGTAGAAGTAAATAAAGATTAGTATATAAAGTGAATCATTATCCGCGTTGTAGCTTTCTACGACTTCACTTTCCCGCGGCCAACCACGAAAACAAAAATTAATAATTTTTACTATCTTATAGTCGAAAATTTAATTTTAATAGTAACAGGCATCTGTAAATTTTGAGAGGCTCCTGATAAACACGCCTGCTCAGTCATGTTTGTGCTTCTTCAACACCTGCAGAGCCAAACTGTGGTTGATACGTCAACGCTGCTGAGTAGACTTTAGTTACAGTATCAGGATTTGTAGTTGAATAAGACCAGTTGATCCAACGTTAATGTAATAAATCCTCATTGGTTGACCAGATGATTATATTCCTTGTCAGAAAAAGTTAACGTTAGTATATTTAGATATTTACGATGTTAAGCTTAGTTTTGATATAGGGACATGTATGTGGGTCGTTCAGTGAGAAAAAAAAACTCAACTTTATTTATCTAGGAAACATGTTTCTTAGTCTCCTCCTATGCAGTGCCTATATATCACCGTGGTGGTTTATATTTGAGAACGAATATTTAGAAAGACGTTCCATGTCTGTTAAACGTCTGATTGTGACCGATGAATATATACAGATAGTTTCACTAACATTAAGCGCAAGAAAAGTCCCCCCCCACAACTGGAGGAAACTTCAAAAGAAATAATTGCACGGTACTCTTCTTCAGAATGAGAGGTTATATACAAAACCGTTTGTCACAATATCTCTTTCAGCTGACAGAATTCATAAGGAACAATTGTAGATGATACGAAATATAATACTCTATTTTAAGGAGTTTATATACCACATTTATTTGTCCCTTTTGTTACGCTGGCTAACAGACTGTTCACTGAAAAGTTTTGATATACACATGTCTAACCTAGCTGAGATTTACTCTTCGCAGTATATTTCTAATGCTGATAACCATGATGTCAGTTCGTCGCACATTAAAAATGACATGGTTTAACTATGAGAAAAAATGTTTCAGAAAATATTTTAGACGTAGATGACCCATGGTTCGGTACCATAAACGCGGGTGATCAGCTTCGTAGACGAACTATTAACACGTTTCTTGAGATACTTCAAATACCAAAGACGTCTGTAGCGCCAAACGAAAGATTTCCTACACTTTGAAAATATCTTATCTATCTCTTTGTCTAACTTGGCATCAGATTACAAAGGCTAACGAAATCATTGCTTTGGAAGCTAATCTGAAGAAAAATGTAATCCTCCATCGGCCTGAAACACGACAGGAGTATCACTAATCGGACAGACAGAAGTAGAGCATTTTTCAGGGTGTCGCCTACTTGAGATACACACACACACACACACACACACACACACACACACACACATATATATATATATGTCTATTTATGTGTATGCATATATGTATCTATATGTGACGTCTGCGTGCGTGTTTGTGTGTATATGTGCGTGTTCTTTTGTCTTTATGTGCATGTATATTTATTTTTAAGACGAAAACTCTACCAAAATTCTGAAAAAAAATTATCTTTTGCTTACCCGCTTATCTTGCTGAAAACCTTCGGATTTTTTCCCTAGGTTTAAGCATCTGGAGAATGATAATGTCAAGAGAAAAGTAAAGTTGGTATAAATATCTTCAAAGGCGGGTATATGTGGAATGAACCGTACTGGCGTTGTTGATCTGTAGATCGATAATTGATGGAGGCAGCCGTAGGAGAGGGCAAGTCACTAACATTACAAATCGAAAGCATATAAATGACTACAGTTCAAATCCCTGGAGCAGTAGAATTATTTCTTAGAATCAGATCTGTTATTTTCAAGAACAATGGAAAAAATAAATGTTACACACATTCAAACCTGCCTATATAGATTGTAGCATTTCATCTATTTATTTTTATCTTAGTACCTAGTCCGTGAGCTTTGTTATTAGATCTTCGCTTTCATTTTCGCTCATGTTAACCCGATCCAAGCTTTAATTTAACCTCATTCTGAGAACACATTTTCGAAGACGAAGGAGAGTTGCCTGTATCTGATATCATTCCTTATCATTATCGCTCCTGTTAAGCCTTTTTCAAACTTGGCTACGTACAATGTAGTATTGATTCCATTTATTCCAGTCTTTGTACCAAGCCAGTGACCATTGTTATTAGACTTTCCTTTTGATCTTCGCTACCCAGTTCTCTTAATGTTATGGTCCAGGTTAGGACCAAGGAAGAACAACACGAACACAAGAGTAGATAGATAGAAGATATATTACAGAAAATAATAATACAAGATTTGGAAGATGTTAGTATGACTGTCAGTTTGGTTTGGAATGAACTACTATCGGCTCGACTCGATACGATATTTACTTTGCCCCCACCCACGAAGGAAATATGTAGCACAAGGCTTTTTTACGTGGGATTTCCGAGCCCGTAGGCTCGGCCAAAAAATGCCCATAGAAACTGTAAAAACAGAATTGGGTTGGTCAACCTCCCCGAACGAGGCTCTGCCCTTCGGCGGAGCCTCGTCCGGGTTCCTCTCTGCTTAGAGGCAAAGAGTTCAACCGTCAAGCCGAGAAGCTCGACCCAATTCGACCCTCTCTCTTGAGAGGCGTAGTATACATAGTGTTAGGAAGAGTTCATTCTGTAGTTATAGGTAAGGACCTATGACACTTACATAATCCCTAAAATACTGCCAATGATGTTAAACTCTATGTTAAAGCTCACTTCATAGGCTTCAAGCAGCAAGGCTCAAATACAAATTATCTCAGGTGAATGAATAAAATCTGTCGAATCTTTAACATATCTAGGAATGGAGAAACATTTTACTGTAAAGGATGTGAACATTCGCATAGCTAAAGCCCGGACAGCATTGAATAAAATGGATATATCTGGGAACCTTATCTACCAGACAACCACAAGATTTTCTTTCGAGACACTATAGAAGCGGTAGTCATGCATGTCGTCGCTATCTGAACTTTAACTAAAACCCTACAGTCTAAGCTTGATGGAACCCAAACTCGTATGCTGAGAGCTATACTTAACATCTCTTGAAGACAGCAACCAAATAAATCACAGCTCTATGCACCCATCCCTGATATACCTACAATCTTACGCAGAAGGCACACTTCGGGACTCCGCTGGCAAGCAAAACAAGACCTAGCGAGCAATCTACTGTTCTGGACACCTAGTAATGACGCAAGACAGGCTGTTCGACCAACAACTGCCGACTTTTACCAGTTATAACACCTAATGACCTTCAGACTTTGATGCGAGACCGTGAGGGTTGGCGTAGTAGATTCATGAATATTCGAGCTAGCTCGACCGAGTAGATAAAAGAGCACATTTTCTCAGAAGAAGCAGAGGTACCTCTATTTAATTCCATTATTTATCCTTATTCAGTCCGTTAAACCCGTTCAAACCTGACTTCATACATTGTAGCATTACAACAATTTATTTCACCTTTATTACCGAACCGGTGATCTTTTTAATTAGATTTTCGTTTTCATTTTTGCTAGTATTAACCCGATCCAAGTCTTAGTTTAACCGCTTTCCGAGAACACAATTTAAAAAAAAAAAAAGAAGGATAGTTGCCTTTATCTAATTCTATTCATTATGATTATCTTATCCGTTAGGAATGTTAGAAGTAATAATCATCAGTACTTCCTCTTTATATAGATCTGATTCGCTATTGAGCTGGTGAATAACTCTCTATATCGATATAAACTAACCCGGGAACTGGGTTCACGTCTATCATCGAAAGCAAAGTGTTGTAGTAATTGTTCTTTTTCATTAACAAGGTCATGTTTCGTAGAACACCGTTTTATTGCTGTAAATGCGGTGTTGACTGAAGTGTTTTTTACTCGTGAAACAAGACAATAAAGTATCCAGTTACAAATGTGAATAGATTAACCGCAAAATATCACAGACTGAATTTACGGGCGGCGTTTCCGAAACGGAGAATAATGTTCTCAGAAGGACGAAACATAATCGCTCTAAACTTAACAATGCCAATTTGATGATGAGTGATGCGAATGTAATAAGAAAGGATCAGAAAATAATTATGCCTGTGTGCTACTCCAGCCATTTGACCAAGATAACAAAATCGGTAAGCTTATCAAAATATTTGGATAGTTTTGACCGCCCTCAATGATTTTTGGTTGCTACATTTAGTCGAAGCCAGAGAGTAAAAGAAGAAAAATGAATGGGAGATTTTGTTTATAGGATTTACTGCCAAAAATACGCAGTTTGCGCGTGGGAAATGACGTAAGCAGACGATTTTAGCCAACACTCTTGGAGACTGACTACGATATTTCATGCACTGAGATCGATCGGGCCTACTGTTGAAACGATATTAATTAACTCTCTTTTCATTCAAAACTTTGAGGAACGAACAAAGTTTATCAACGATACTAGATTTATAAACATTTTCCCTCTTAAGCATCAAGGTTACGGTCAGGAGTCCCGTAATCCATTATGATCTTAGGAGAACCGAATGTACTAGAGATTTAGTAGCAGTCGGTATGTCTAAATAAAGAGTTCATGAAAGAACCAGTTCTTCAGATTGATTTCAAAATTGTTGAAGTTGTTTTTATTTTCTTCTAGACAGTTGGTCCTAACAGCTCAAAATAGCCTAATCTGCCTTATTACATACAAGGGTTTGAATTTTGAAATATTTATTCAGACTGTTTGCCACGTAATATAAGAGAGCAGTGTCTACGATGGAGTAATGCTTTTGCGTTGGGCAGAGATCGAACTCCAATTTTCGTTCCCTTAACCGATCCACGATACGCACATAGCCAGATTTAAATTGTAATTGATTCTTCTTTTTGCTTTTATCGCATGCGTTATTATATACCCCACATTGTGATAACAGAAGAAGTGTCAAGAAGCTGAAATATTTTTAACAGGTTCTTAAAACATTTGACATGTCATGGCAGATCTTTTATTATCCCAATGTGGATATTTAATAACAAGAGTGATAAAAACGTACACAAAAAGAACCTAGAGTAAATCGGCTAAACTATATACCCAAAACATATTCATAAACAAAAATATTTAAATTTAAAATTCTCAGTGGCCCCTCTTCGTTCACATGTGTAGTCGCATTAACGTAAAGATATGAAGTCGTAATGATGAAAAGCATTAAATTGAAACTTCTTCCACTTTGTCATATGTTTCCCTAATATGTACAGGGTGTATCAAAAATACGTTTAAAAACTTTGGGGGTGATCCTCACAACAAAACAAGGGCAAAAGTCCATGTAAACGTATGCTGCAAATCCTTCGCTTGAACTTTAAGGTAGAAGTTGTTAAATGTAAAATCCAGGATACAATCCAAAAATACATTTACAATTTTTTTCTAAATGATTCGGATACAGGAGCTGCTCTTGAATTACCCTCCATGTCGTACTATGAGATGTACAAAATGCTAGGGTCACTTGACGTGTTCTGATAACAGGATCGTTTCCGATAGCCTGTAAAATGTGTTCTTTGTGGATCTTGGTCTTCCTTGATCCATAGTCTGCGGTGCCACGGATCCTTTCTCAACGATGCGACGATAAACAGAAAAAGGTTGGATGTCTCGCCTGCCTTTCATCTGGAAACGCAATCTTAACAGCCGTGCAGTCTCGCGGACATCACCATTCGCGCGGCCGTATGTAAAAATGCTCACGACATGAATATCCTGCCATTGTTCAACGGAAAACTTCCCAGTTAACTCACTACTACACACGTTAAAGATAGACTAGCCACAAATGTACACAAATGCCAAATGTAACCTAGTCTTCATGTTAACACAGCGCCATCTATTGCCAGCTTTCTTTAAAATTAATAACTGAGAAATTAAGGATTTGTGGTCATATATTTATATAGACTTTTGTCCATGTTTTGGTGTGAGTAACCCGCTTCTAAAGTTTCTATTTTTTTATACACACACACACACACACACACACACACACACACACACACACACACACAATGCTATATATATATATATATATATATATATATATATATATATATATATATATATGAGTTGTAACCTAGGGAAGGTTACTGAAAAGAATAATAAAAAGGAAGGTTGGTAATGAACGATAATACTTAGGACACGAACAACACATATAAGATTCGCCAGTGGGGTGTAGATGTAATGGTCCACTGCTAGAAGTGTGTCAAGTGAATTCCACAATGAATCTCCGACTGCAAGATATCTACCAACGTCCCCAGGCGGTCAGATGTGGCACAAGGCCTAATTTAATATGGGGTATCCTAGCCCGTAATGTCGGCCAAAAATTCTCCGTACACCCGGTATAAAACAGACTCGAGTAGCTGTTTCCCGAGACAAGATTCTGCCCTTCGACATAGCCTCGTCTGGGGATCGTCTCTCCAACTGCAGACCAACATACAGTATTTAATACTGTATTAATGTGAATGGGGTCATAATCATTATAATCCGTAGATATGCTACAACAATCTATCTATCTATCTATCTATCTATCTATCTATCTATCTATATATTGACTCCATTAATAAAATCAATGTGACTCTGAAGTAATTCTACTCGGAACACAACACACCACTTAGATGTTTTTCAAATTTGTCATTCGCTTACCCATTGTCTGACATATAAATTTATATTTGATAATTTTATATCTTAAATTGATTATCATACGAATACACTATATTTCTATCGCAACTTGAGATAATTAAAACTTGCTATTACTAAATTAGAACTAAGTCTTTTGCCATTGTCTGCATTTTGTGAGATTTACCGAAACGTCAGACTAGCTTAAATAATCATTCAGCTGAAATCTTTGAAGTTGTGATAAAAGGATAGGTACTTTTATATGAAGATATTAAAACGAGTACAGACGTTTATTGTGTTTATCCTAGCTGAAGATATGTTAGTATACAAATACAAGGTGAAATGATTTGATATGTCAAATATGTAACAAGAAATGTAGATCGACGATTGGCTTTATGAGCCACTGTTGTTCACACGACCGATGAATCCAATGTTGTGGAGGGGAAGTTTAACTGATAAACTGAAAATATCAGTGATGGTCATCTTCTATATGCCACGTCCCTTTAGAACATGAGCGATAGTGGGTCTCCACAACATCCTATTTCTTGTAGTAAGTTTTATCTCTCATCATCATCTCCACTCTTTGTTCTATCATCTAATTACACAAACTCATTTGTAAGTTTACTCGTTATTACCCTCTTCCTCTTGCTTTTAATATGTCCTGTGAGTGCCCGATTCTCTAAGCACTCTTTTCTCATTATATGTCCTATAAATTTCATATATCTCTTCCTGATTCTAAATATAAATGTCCTTTTTGTTACATTTTTCTTTAAAATGTCCTCATTACTCACGTGCTTATGCCATCTTATTCTCAGCATCTTTGTATAGAACCATATCTCTTTTGATTTAAGTCCCTTCATCTATAAGGATATTGTCCAGATTTCACAGCCATGTACTGGACTGATATTATTTAGTACTTCAGCACTTTTTTCTTTGTTTGTACCGATTTCTAACGATATATTCCTGTTTTAATATATTAACTTTTGGAAGACATCTTTTGCAACTTCGGATTTCTGTGTCAAATTTTCCGTCGTCTGTTTGGTTTTGACAAAGAAATAATTCGGCGATTTGAATCCAGTCGAAAAATTTTTTAAGTCTGTAAATGCAGGTATTTTTTTTCTATTTAGGAATAAAATTGTCTATTGAGTTCATTGAAGAAATTTTTCGACTGCATGCCATACAATGTATCGATAATTTTCTTTTCATGTTTCCTGCTCCAAATGTTAGGCCTAAGCCGTGGTTAATTTAATGCATAATAATTGAAACCATAAAATATGAAATATGCTACAATTCTGTTCTGAGTCAAGAAACTGTAATTTCAAATGAAAAATTCAAAATGATTCCCGATCGAG
>CAHIKZ030002089.1:112500-125000 GCA_903632075.3 Acanthosepion pharaonis | reverse complement strand
CAAGACAGGGTATGAATGATTTTTCCTCACACCATTGCTAAGATGAGAAGACAGTGGTGCTGGCACAAAACGATTTTAACCTGTTCTCTTTCTAGATGAATAACTTGAAGGGTTTTTCACTGATTCTTACGACAAATGATATCAAGATGGCTTAACGTCTAATCAGAAAACCTGGAAAAAGAAGCTCAATTAGATTAGTGTTTTTTTTTTCAAGATATCAAACATTTTGTGGTATAGGCAATTATGTAGTAACACGATTTGGACAATTTTGCAGTTACACCCAGTATATATATATATATATATATATATATATATATATATATATATATGTGTGTGTGTGTGTGTGTGTGTGTGTGTGTGTGTGTGTAGACACAGAGATAGTAATAAATTGAAATATAGTTAATTAACTTTTGCTAATATGATGACTATATATACTAGACTCACCCGTCGTGTTCTACATATGAGACTGTATCAACTCAGTACTTAGAAGCGAACAGTCAAGGTACCGTCCCCTTTGATTTGATTATATTTGTGTAGTCTGGTCCAGAAGCAACGACACTTTTCGGAAGAACTGAATGCAGAGAACTGATGCCCATGGTGTGCCACAATACCCCCTCATGACCCTCGTCAGATTTTGAATTCAGGCTATAGGGCCGAGACTGTCTAGCTATTTACCAATACTTGGATCAATCCATATATTTTCCAATGGTATTTCAGCTTCAAGTGAATGTAACTAATTCGACGGGAATTCGAACTCTGCTCACTAATTTCTCATCCCTCTATATACTGTGCATTCACAATTATATATATATATATATATATATATATATATATATATATATATATATATATATATATATATATATATATATATATGAGAAAATACCCAAATAATAAAATTGTTTGTTCATTTAAATGAAAAATTCAATTATATTAGCCCTTCCCTTGACGAACAAAAGAAGAAAATAACAAGGTAATTGAATTCTGTGTTTAAATGACCATTACTTCAACGCAAAATAACTGAACACATACACAACTCACACACACACACACACACACACACACACACACACACACACACACACACACACAGACAATCGACACACATACACTGTGCGGGTGTTGAAAAGTCCACAGTTGGAGTAAGAAAAAACTAAGTATTGTAATGTTTGATAATAGTTCAGATTGTTGGCAGACGATCCAAGCAGGTAGATTTCCTCACCCACTTCATCATCATCGTCATCTCTCTCTCTCTCTCTCTCTATATATATATATATATATATATATATATATATATATATATATATATATATATATATATATTATATTATAATGGATTTACAACCCACATTTCTTTTTACTTTTTTATTACATCTATCGGCCTGCGAAACTTTAGTAAGATTTCTTGAATGGGCCGACCGATAGACGAAATACGCATTGTTTGATATAAAAATTGGTCGTCTATTCCAAATACGAATGCTCACTATAATAAATTTTGATGTAATATATATTAATGTATGCATAGTTATGGCTTAATATTCAGATACAAATAAATGCGTATGTACTGACAATAATAATCTGAGAATTGACAAGAGAAAAATATTTTTCAGTCATTTCATCCCAAGCAAGACAATAAAGCCACTACGACGCAAGCGGTTACTGAGTGTAACAGAACATGAGAGGAAGAAAAAGAGAGGCAACCATGAAAGAAGAGGAATTAAGAAGACAGAAAATTTATATTTCATTTAAATTTTGTAGATCAAAGTTGACTGGGCAGCATTGACACAGATGAGATTTCCGAGAGAGGGAACTATTAGAATAGAACTTACGGTAACATCTAGCCATTTCAATTGTAAAATGAAGAGAACTTGCCGCCAATCTAGTATTGAGCTTAAATTCATTAAGTATAGGAACCAAATGAGAACAGTCATCATGAAAATATTTCACAAAGCCACAGTTAAGTTACAGCGGTGAGAATAATGAATAAAGCCGAGATGCCAGGCCAGGATCAATAAGATTCTTCTTTTGATTTTTATCAAGGATCACTAAATATATATGAACAGCAGCAGACCATATATGACATCATTATCCAATGCATGGACAAATGTTACATTTATAAACGTGTAAGATAGATTCAGGCGTGAAAAATTGTCTCGCCCGTCAGAGTGAATCAACTTTCATACAAATAGACCTAGCAGTTGATTCAATATAATCTTCCCACCTCATGTCACCTGAAAATGTTTTATGCCAACGCGTTTCGTTCTTTGGGGAAACTTATCAAGGCTGATGTATAACTTTTATTTATGAACTTTCTCATTGTGCACAAGTTTTATTTTTTGGAATCTTTTCTATTTTAGACATTTTTTTATGTTTATACATTCTTTTTATAGGTACACATATTTAAGTAAATGCTTTGTTTATAATAAACAGTATTAATACCATTTACCGGCCTGAATGTCCGAGAAATTTTCATAGAAAATATTCGTTCTCCAACAGGAATCGAACCTGTATCCTATACTGAACTGTCATATAGCCTGACGTGTCTTAACTATAAACGACTAATATTTAACTATCTTAGTTCTTATAAACTCTATTATAAAACAAGCACTTTTCTTATACCGAACTAAGTAAATGCTTAATCACTAATATATGTGACCCATATTTATATCTTCTCGAACCAAATAAAAGCTTACAGTTTCAAACGTATAATAATAATATTTCGGCATTGAATATTTCAACAAGCGTTGAAATGTCGTAAAATCCAATATTTCAATTAAGTCTGTTTATCACATTTCCCTGAAATCAAACTTCGCCTTCTTTGGAATAAAACCAAATTAATGGCGCTGCTAATGATGACCAATCTAGCATATTCTTTGTGCTTATTTATTTTTGTTTGTATGTGTTTCCACTTTTCTAATGGGTGTCTATTTTGGATTGTTTGTTTGGTCAAAAACTTTGTTCGACATAGACAATACAATACTAGTACTGATAGCATCAGAGGTTTCAAAACAATGATATTAAATGACATTTCCCTAATCCGGTATTTCTTTACGTAAAGAATGGCTCCAGGATGTGTAATTGTTGCTTAATAAGAGACGGTTAGTCTCGATTTGTGTCTAAAAACAACGGAGCGACGAGCAAGATTAGAGAGCGTTACAAAACTGTACAAAAAGAAAACACTGGGCATTATTACTTTCATATTTCTCATTATCCACCCAACACACGAGGGCCGCCCACGATAAAAAGCACACACACGCACACACACACACACACACACACACACACACACACACACACACACACACACATATATATATATATATATATATATATATATACTGATTCTCAAGTAGACACACACATCGCACAAATACACACACACATACACACGCATAGATCTACAGATTCCCATGCACACATAAATTCAATGATTCAATGGCACATAATCGTAAACACACACATACACACACTTAGAGCCACAGATTTGCAGGGACATCCCCATTGCACACAGCGACGTAAGCACACACAGAAATCCATATATTCACATGGCAGCGCAAACACACATATACGCACATATAGATTTAAATATTCCCACGCTCACACACACACATCCACCGAATCACACGCAAATACACACAAACAAACAAACACACAAACACACACACAAATAAACACACGCAAACATACACACTGATCCATAGATTCACTCTTTTCTTCACAAATATATAAACGCATATATGTATTTCCCGTATACTGAGGATTATAATCAGTGGTTATAATCTTGTCGAGTTCAGTTTCTCATTTCTCTTTTTGACTGGTAGAAGTAATAGGATTTAGGCGGTAAATATTCTTCCAGAAATCGATACACATACAAATCGACCTCGTGGGTGCGCATACAGAAATATCCATATATATATATATATATATATATATATATATATATATATATATATATATATATATATATATATATATAAAGAGAGAGATACTTGTGCAGGCGTGTCGTTGCAGTAAACATACTGTGATTGGTTAGATGTTCGTTCGATTCAAGATTAATCGAAGCGATGTTCTCCAGATTTTTTTCCGCTAAAATAATATCTGGCTTTTTAGAAACTTGAAAGACGAAGCAAGTTTTAAGAGAGAAAAATATTTGCTTATTTAATGAAGATCTTTCCTTCAATAAAACAAATACAAGAATTGTGTTTCATACGCTTGCTTTTTTTTTTTTTCATTTTGTTTGCGTGGAATAAATTTTCCCTTTAAAATATCTGTATAATGTTACTGCTTATCCATAATGGATCGGATATGCAGCAGTGGCGTAGCTAGAGTAGGGCGGTCCGCCTCGGGCGGCACTTTTATGTAGGCGGCACTTTTGTAGGCTATAAGCCTATGTAGATTGTTATGAAGTAAACTTGTTTTAATATCGGGATTGTACTCAGATTTGAAGGATCTTTTTGATTAACTTTAATTATGACACACACACACACATATATATATATAGTGATTTTTCTACGCCCGGCTTAGATTTAGCACAAGGCCGAAAGTATTGGGCATCCAGTGAGGATCGAACTCATTTTTCACTAGTAACTGATCTAGCAAAACAAGCTTGCTAACCATTACACCACGCCGAGGTGACCAAATGATTTTCCAAGCGTAGCTTAGATGTGGTACAAGGCCGAAATTAAGGGGGCACCCAGTGAAAATCGAACTCACTACTCAGTCGTAATTGTTCTAGCGAGACAAGCTTGCTAACCATTACACCGCCTCGAGGTGCCCGGATTGATAGATATAGACATATATTCGGCACTCTTCTGTCTATAGTGCAAAAATTGACAGATGAAATAGTTTTTGATGATGTCATTGAGGGAATCTGTCAACGAAAAAGCAAAAAAGTTACTTTTTAGAAAGTTGTAATTTTCATTTCAGGTCCTTTTTTACACATATATCCTTTCGTCAGTAATTCACCAGTAATTTAACCTTCCTAACCAGACGCTTCCTCTCTAGCTAAATGGTATAGCACGACAGGCTATATGGTGATTCAGTGCAAGACACAGGTTGGATTCCTGTTGGATGACATATATTCTTTGAGTTTTCTCGGACAATCAGGCCAGTAAATGATGTTAATACTATTTATTATAAACAGATATAAACTAGATATTTGTATCTATAAAATAAGACACACACACACAATGTCACACACACACATATATATATATATATATATATATATATATATATATATATATATATATATATATATATGGTTTGGGTGTGTGTGTGCAGGTATGTAGAAGAATAGGAAAATTACACGTTAAGTAAATAATCCGGAGTGCTTTAGTAGTTTTGTTTTTAAAAAACAGTGCTCCATACAGAAGTAGAGTTTAAATTATAATTATTTTTTTTAAAAATAAAATTCCTTCGCTATGTAAAAAGTTCTCATGTTTCAAAAACAAGAGCCAAAAACCTAAATTTTCGCTTGAGGATGAAACAGGGCTTGATACTTTAACTCAATTTAATTCTAATATATTATGTTGAGGTTTTCGGCTCTCGTTTTTGAAACATGAGAACTCTTATGTAGCGAAGGAATCATATTTTTTTAAAAATGATAATATATATATATATATATATATATATATATATATATATATATATATATATATATATAAGATGGATTTTCCGGGCGAGGAATAAAGGAAATCACCATATATATTTACAGAAGGTATTGATTCTGAGGAAACGAGAAGAAAACATAAGAATTTGTAAGAATATTTTTACGAAACGTTATTTTATAAAAACAATTGGTGGAGTAATGGATTAAAAAAATTGAAGAATATTATCAGGATAGAATTTCGTTGTTCCAGTCGAAATTACATTCATTTTCGTGCTTTTACCCTTGGAAAAGGCTTGAATCCTTTCTCCCTCCAGCTATGGGTAAAAAGCAGGATAGACCGGTTTCTATAGCCTTGGATGGCAACTGGTCTAGGAGAAAGGAAAAAAATGAATTCAAAACCTGCGGAGGGTCATTTGGGGACCTTGTGGCACGTAGTGCATCAAGAAGTCTCTGTAATCACCCTTCGAAAAAGCGGTGAATGTTATCCTATAAAAAACCTTCACCACTATAATCAAATCTCATGTGCTATTTTGCATATTTTATATACCGCTTTTGAATTCAAATTCAATGAAACTCCAATATTGGAGCCAGGCTCAACCCACCTCAATTTGAATGCCGTTACAAGGACAAGGAAGGAGGATTCTGTGAACAGAACATTGCAGGAAAGACTAACATACAAATTGTCGTCCAAAATGAAGCAAGTACAAATATTTGGGAAGAATTTTCAAAATTTATGGAATGTTTGACTGAAATCCAAATGCGCATTATAGCGAAAGATACCTTTCATAAGCTTTTTTTGCAAAGTTTAAGAAACAGGGAAATTTCGTTAGAATAAAAAATTCAATGAGAGCTGAAATGTTATTTTGTATCTCTTTAAATCCTTTAATTGCAAATTTTTTTCTGGAAAATCTACCTGATTGTTTTTTGGACTCTGAAATAACAGAACCGTGATTCTTCAAACAAAATAATTTTGAGGATACCGTTTTGACGAAACAGGTGAGTAACGACGATTTTTATGAAAATGGAACCAGAATGTAACCCTTATAGTTAACATCATCAAGAGACTGTTGACAATTCTAGGATATATAATGAGAAAAGATGGCTTTTGAGAATTTGCCATTCTATCGAGATGAAAAATAATGAAAAAAAAAGCGGGTATAGCCTACCAAGCAATCTTATGTAAATAGATAGCACAACTGGGTTTAGGAGAGAAAATAATTTTTAACAGGATTTATTCAAGAGCCATGATAACAAAAACGCAAATGAAGGGACACGAATAGAAGACGATAAGTGAAAACACAAACTAGAAAAGAAAAAAAAAACTAGAAATCATTTAATAAAGATTTTTCTATTTTCTGTCAGGCAACCAAGGCTGTTTGTTGATTAATATATACGTATTCCTTTCTTAAAGTATAGATTAAAAGGAATAAACTGCTGATCTTTTATCGGCCCAGCTTTGGAAAAAAATGATTAAGGAGAAAAGAACAAGATCAATTGTCGGAATAACTTTTGAAATGATAATGATCCAGCTAAGCATTATAGATAGTATTATTTTATAATTTGAAAAGTTTGAAAAGAGATACTTGTATAACTTCAAATAAATTCACAGTTAGGTAATTTTTGTTTATTATTACTTAGAAATTATTATAAATTAGACCCTAAAATAGCTGGCAAAAATTTTTTTTTTTTTTTAATGAAAATTTCAGTCTTTAAAAATCTTTGTAAAACGTCTATCTTTTTATTTTGTTTATTTTCAGAATATAAAAGAAAAAAATAACTTTTTTTTTTCTAGACGATATTAAACAAGAAAAGTTAGGAAAATGTGCAAATTTATTTCTTTAAATTTGGAACCGGATGTCCTCTTCCATATTAATTAAAATTTTGACGACAGACTATTTAAAAAAAACATTTTTTACTGGCGAAATTTTTTAATTTCTGATTCATGTCAGTAGTCAAATTTGTCTGAATTTTTAAAAGGAAATTTAACTGGCTTCATTTTTACATTCCATAATAAATTTCACTAAACTTTTTTTTTTCAATGCATTTCAAAAAATCTGATAGTGAAAAGGAATATAGCCTCCTACGATATGCATTTAGATTTATTTTCAGATAATAGCGTATAACATTTGATCGTCAAAGACGTTGTTTTCCCATTTTCATTTTTTTTTCAAAAGTTTAACAAAAACATGATTTCACTTATGGGATTCAGGTGACAATCGATCATACCACCGTAGTAAGCTGATTTTTTAAAACTAATCTGCTAATTATTGTGCAACGGAAAACGACATTATGTTTATTAAAGTTAGTTTAGTTCCAAGAACACGTAATGATGAAAACGGCTCGTAGAATCAAACATCCACATTTGAAGGTACGAGACACAAAAAAGTTGTCAGTTTGAATGTACAGAATTTATTTTCTACTGAAAAAAAGACAAACACAAAGACTAAATTCCATTTTTGGCATTTTTTATCTTCATATTAATAATATTATTAATATATATTAATTTCAGACAAGATTTCATAATTCTAAAGGCAACGAAAAGAAGAACAAAATCCTCTCTAATTATAACTATAGTCTCAGATCAAATTCATCTGAAAAACATATTAAATCGTGAATATATTGACGAAATATTAGTTAAAATAGCAAAAAAATAACTAATGTTAAACCTCTTCTTCAGTCTGATTGTTAGCCATTGATAAGATTGTAGCATTCCCACGGATGACAATGGGTATGTCCCCATTCACATAAATATAGTAGTAAATACCATATGTCGATCTGTAATGGAGAATTTATTTTTGCTGTGCTGGTCAATTGTCTGCCTCGGACGGATAAACAAAGGATCCCCTGATTAGGCTATGTCGAAATCTTTTTTCGTCTTGAAACAGATAATGACCCTGTTTTAAACAGGGTCTAAATAAATTTTTTGACATAATGCCTATGGGCTCAAACAAAAAATTAAATTCGGCCTTGAAACAATCTGACCGCGTGGGACGATTTTTAGAAATCCCAAAAGATTCATTTTCCAAACGCCTGGTCAAAATTTTTTTTTATATTAAGAAATCCCCTGAACAGATTATTTTAAAAAAGAAAACTCATCACGGGGTTTTTCAAGAATCTATTTTCATTTTTGGCCATGAGCCCTTGAATCTAGGATAACCAAAATTTTCAATTCGTCCTTTAAACCACATGAGACCGATGATTGAATTTGTATGAATATCCTTTGATTTGGACGATTCATTTATAAGTTCAATTTTATATACATCTAGCAGTTGACTAAATTATTTCTTTAATTAAGCTGATATTATATGTGTTTTTCTTGTCCTAAGTATTAATGTTCAACTACCAAAATTCATTTTCAATTATTCTATTCATTAACCTTTTAATTTGGAAATTCTTTTAATAATTAAAAATGTGAAGAAAATCAGAATCATTGGGTTACTTATATGTATATTATATATATAAAATTAACGACGTTTTTCCTGTTTTGCCCTTTCTTTATCATAACTGTCCGCAATTTCCTATGTTTTTATTAATTCATAATTTAATGTTGTCCCAAAAAAATATGTCCTTTGGCCATATTCTGCCATCCATTTAATCAAACACTTTAGCTGTTTACTCGATGTGTTCTCTAAATCCCCATGTCTTCAATATATCCTGTGAGTGTCAAATTCTCTAAGTCCCTTTTCCTTGTTACGTGACTCAGAGATTTTGTCGTTTTTAAATCTAAACTGTATATTTAATAATACTGAAATTTTTTTTAAATACTATTATCGTCATATATTCTATCATGTCATCCCATAAGTTCTGTCAGAATTTTAACTTTTTGTTAAAATGAATGAAATTTAAAGAGTATTTTATAATGTCTAATGGAGCTGAACACTATTTTTTATGTTTAGATGAATTTAAACTGATCAAATTATATTTCAGAGAACAATAAAATTAAATCTTGTTTGATTAAAACCCTGCTAACATGGAAGTACCCAAGAATCATTTGAGGCACATAATGCTTTACGAGTTCAAGAAAGGAAACTCCGCAGCCGAAGCGGCTAGAAACATTCACTCAGTTTATGGAGAGGAATGTGTGAATGAAAGAACTTGCAGAAGATGGTTTGCAAAATTCAGAGGTGGAGATTTCACCCTTGAAGATGAAGATCGAACCGGACGTCCAGTTGAGTTTGATGAAAAGCTTCTTGAAGCAGCCCTTGAAGAAAATCTTCCTTTATCAGTTGAGGAAATGGCAGTGGTTCTCAGTTCAAACCATACAACTGTTCATCGTCATCTTCAGCAACTTGGAAAAGTTCCTAAATTTGGAAAATGTGTGCCTCATGAACAACCTCAAATCACGAGTTGTCATCTGCTCTTCTCTCCATTCTCGCAAACTTGTTTCACCTTTTTTGGATAAACTTGTGAATGGCGACGAAAAATGGATCTTTTAGCGAAATGTTAAGCGTCGTAGACAGTGGCTTGGTAAAGGGTAAGGACCCAGCCACAGCCGAGAAGGGGACTTCATGGGCAAAAGTTTCTTCTTTCAGTCTGGTGGGATCGCCAAGGAATAATCCACTTTGAATTCTTACCACCTAATGCAACAATTAATGCTCAAATATACTGTCAGCAATTAGAGTGTTTGAACCAAGCTTTGAGGAAAAAAAGACCTGCTCTAGTGAATCGAAAAGGGGTGATGTTTCATCAGGACAATGCGCGACCCGACACAGCAAGAATCACGTCACAAAAGATCGAAGAACTTGGTTGGGAGAAAATTCCTCATCCACCTTATTCTCCCGATCTTGCTCCTTTGGAGACTACCATTTGTTTCTGTCAGCTTAATCAGAAAAGATTTGGAAGAAACAGCTTTTGGAATGTAACACAGGAAAAGGTTAAAAATGTAACTGACATTTGGGATGATCTGAGTTTCTTTGTCTCGAATCAAAGCCAAAAGAATTTTTTTTGTTCAGTAATGGAATTAGTAAGCTTGTTAATAGATGGAAGGAAGTCATAGATAATCAGGGAAAATACATTGTTGATTGAATCTGTAATTAAATGTAACATTTGGTCTTACTTGTTTTATTTATATTAATCACTCAACACAAGCCCATTTTGACTTAATGTAGAGAGTTATTAAATTATGCTATTGTAAGATGAGTACAGGGAGGGAGCAAGAGGTGCCTATTATGAGTATATTTAGAAAAGGTTTCGGTTGACCCTAGACTTGCGATTGAAGAAACATCTTCTCGATAGTCTTTTCCACAACAGAAAAAGCTCTTCCTTACAAATGCAATACAAGGCAGATAAATAAAATGAACGCCCTGGAGTAGCGTAATTAACAGACTAAGGAAAACGTGACATTGAAATACAAAGGAGTATTGGAATGAAGAAAGATGCCTTCATGAAAATAAACAAAGGTCCGGCGACTCAAAGAAAAGAATACTGAATGGCTATGATATATCATTCCATATATGGCAGTGAAAACTGGAAAATTTCTTTACTCATGAACAAGCGACGCGAAACGATAGTGATACGATTCAAGAGCTGAATGCTGAATATATCATAGACTGCACACGTGAGCAACGAGGAAGTATTAAGAATAATTGGAATACTAAAGGACACTTATAGGGAAAATCAGAAAGATTAGCTTAACATTTCTGGAAAGTATAAAGAGAAAAATGGGTTTGGAAAATTCATCACTCACATGGCATATTGGAGGCAGGAGCGTTAGAAGAAAAATATCTAGTGAGTAACCTAATGATTTTGTATGAGTGGAGACAAACATATATGGTAAAATTCAAAGGTTGTTTAATCCTACAAAGGATAGGAAATTATGGAGGGCCATGATCGTACATATCTTGAATCGACACAGCTTGTAAAAGAAGCCTGGCAAAATCCAAACTTAAAACCCCAAAATTAAATAATATAAAAAGTCCCCGGATATTACGCAGCTTCATTATTATCGTCTTTATAATAACTTGTGTTGGGCATGCAGTTAGTGAACTATAAAACAGTCAAGAGACGAGTAATCAAATTGCTCATTCTATGTACATAAACACAATAAAACATAAAAGATGTTATTTTTTTTCCTAAAAACGTATAATCTCATTTTTTTTCTAAGAAAAGGTCATTTTTTTCAAAAACTCTCCAGTTCATGTTGCAATGACCTGTTGCCTCATTTATAGCATTAAAGGTTTTTAACCAATGGTATGTTTAAATAAATATATTTTGATAGGGAAAACGCGCACTGAAAAAAAAACAAAAAAACAAAAAAAAAAAACCAAGAAAAAATCTTTTGAGGAAGAATTTCGTTTCTGTTGAGTTCACCTTGCATTCAAGCTTAGCGTATTACACGCGAACCTAATGTTTGGTAAGAAAACAAACTTATCAGCCTCCAAGGAGAGAAATTTATACTTATATCAGTGTACGCGGTCTGCCTTGATAAATCCTATCATGTTCAATGTTGGCTTGTTGGAAATATGTTCGTAGATACGCATGCGTTCAGATATAAGACGATATTATTTAATTATTAATTTAAGGAAAAAAAATTATCATGCAATTATCTTATCTTAATTATTTTAATTAATTATCTTCACCATTTCCAAACTGGATTTTCATTGGCTTTATTAATAGGAACAGCAACTGTATGGGTAGCGCCAATGCTATTAGCGTAGTAAGTAAAATCGGCAATACGAATTTATATTTCGACCGAACACGTTGTGCTTACTTTAGCACAAATGTCTTAGAAAAGAGATTAATCCATTTATCATCCCCCCCCATCCAGTTACGGTTTAAAGAACAAGATAGGGTGAGAACTCTATCATTGGGTAAGAGCCAGTTCGGGAGAAGGGCTATTCTGAATGTGAAAGCCAACGGGAAACCACACCGGCATCCACCCCCAAGAAAT
>CAHIKZ030002089.1:27500-102500 GCA_903632075.3 Acanthosepion pharaonis | reverse complement strand
CCCAGCTAGACGGTATCTTGCAACTGCCAGACGCAGTCACATGTAACACAAGGCTGAATTTAAAGTGGGGTTCCCGATCCCGTAGGCTCGGCTAAAAAATGCCCGTAGAACCCGCATGAAAGGGATCGGATCTGTCTCGCTCGCTGAACGAGACTCTACCCGAAGCAGAGTGTTCGATAATACAGCCGAAAAAGATTTTAGTTAGAGTATCTAGCAACTGCTCCACACAGTCACATGTGGCACAAGGCCGAATTTAATGTGGGGTTCGCGAGCCCGTAGGCTCGGCCAAAAAATCCCCGTAAACCCCGTATAAATGGGATCGGGTCTGCCTGCCTGCGTCGCCGAACGAGACTCTACTCCTCGGCATAGCCTCGTTCGGGTTCCTCTCTGCCTTCAGGCAGAGAGTTCGGCAGTACAGCTGAACACTTTCAGCGCCAATATGCATTACACTACCGGCACACACTGACAAATATGCATTACACTACCAGCACACACTGACAAATGTAAAAAAACAATAAAAATCTCGTAATAAATTAGTGGATTACGCCCTCAATTTCCTTCCAGACCTCAAATGGGTCTCATATATATTTCTTGACATGTGATAGATATAATTCACAGAATGTGGCTCTCCACAATATCCTGTCCTATGTAGCTCTTAATAAATTTTGTCATTTTGTTATTTTTCTCAAATCCTGTCCCGCCATCAGTTTACTTAAGCTAATCAAGTAAGTTAGGAGTTTTTTTTCCTCTGTCCCTCCTGCCCTCAAACTGCCATGTGTATATGAGATATTCCAAGCCCGCCTATATATATATATATATATATAAGTCGCTAAAGATACTTGAAAAATAATCAGTTTTTTTCTTTCGCTCATCAAAATATCCGAATCCTGATGCTATGCTCTGTATTTACAATAATCAGCTGGGTTGGAGCTGTCAATTTTTACTTTCTGGCCTTGACAGAGTTCAAAAGGGTTTATGCTACCTTGTATGTGATTAATTGTTTTTCACGCGGAAACCCTTTTCCCACTGCTAGGCGTTCGTTTCTCTGTCGCTATTTCCATACTAAAACTTCTGACGAGCTACATTTCTTAGTTTAACCAGTTCAGACCTTTACAGCTAATGCCCGCCATGTCACGTACACTGGGATGAATAATCCCCATTCTTTTCTTATTCTATTAGCAAGAAAGAAGTTCTACTCGGTCAGGTTCTTCCCAGGAGTTCCTGCTCCGTGAAAAATGGTCTGCACGAAGAAAAATAATATTAATATCATAAAAAAATAAAGGAATAAATAAAGAAAGTAAAATAAAAAAAATAAAGGCAACCTAATTACAAGTTGTTCGTTCAAGAAAAGAATTTGAAGAATCTTATTGTCTGGCCCATTAAAAAAAAATAGTGCGTTTGCAACCATTTCGCAGGCCCAGTAAGCTAGACTAAAGAAAGAAACTAGAAATTTGAGAAAACGTAGGACATGTCCAGACACGAGCGATGTCGACAAGCGTAAGAAGATGCTACCAGATTTGATAAAATTAACTGTTACTCAATTCCCAGTGACAACTGTCTGGTACTTTTGCTATGATTATGCAAATATATCAACAATAATCGAATTATATTCACACGCGCCAGCTATGGACAATCCGTAATAAAAGACGCCTTTATGTAAGTTTAACGGAAATAATTTCCTCTGAGCATGTTTGCTTTGGTTCGTATTTACCTTGTTACCAGTAAGACGGTCTGGATCAGACGACCTCTGTCTAGGTTCATACAGTAAAACCTTTCGAGCACCTAGTCGTGGTATAATGGTTATCAAGCTTGTCACACTAAAACAATTATGGCTGAATAGCGAGTTGTCTCACGGGGTACCCTATACTTTCGACCTTGTACCATATCTAAACTCCGCTTAGAAAATCACTATACTGCTAATACATGGGCACCTTGACATGGTGTAATGGTTAGCTTCTCTTGCTGGATCAGTTACGACTGAGTAGTGAGTTCAATCCTTACTAGTTGCTCCATACTTTTGGCCTTGTGCCACATCTGAGAAAATCACTATACTTTTAAGCCATTAAGGAAAAAGCCGAGATTCAGTCTAATGCTAACAGTTCCTGTACTTTTTTCACTTATGTTGTTATTTCGCTAATTTTTATTAAACTGTGTATAGCAAAAGATGAAAAGGAAAAGAGAATGAAGCGGCGGTCGTTGTGAATAAAGACACGTGGTTTCCACGGAGATTAACAGTGATATGAAAACACGTTGTGCAGTGAGCTGAGTAAATGCTTGGATCTTGTCTCGCTCCAAGGATAAGCCAGTCAAGCATTGCGACAGTATAAGAGACAACCAGTGCAACAGCAACGATCGCCATGATATATTTCTGTTCATGAACTTTTCGTTCATCTACAAATAAACTTGATTTATTTTGAAAGAGTTGAGCTTCAGCTTAGAATGGCGATGGCGGTAGGCACCTTGCTACTTTCTTAATTATTTTATGAAATATTTATATATTTGTCTTATTTCGATAGATACCAAGCTGATATTTGTACGCTGCTAGGCCAGAATGATTGTAGAAAGATTTGTCTTGTCAAACTCCAAGATTACCAGGAAGGTCAACATTTGAAATCGTGTTTTTTTTCATAGGGTGAATACTGATTTTGCGTTGAAATTCCTAACTTTTTCATATTTGACGAATAGTATTTTCTCGTTTCATCGATGTCACCATTTTTATGGCATATTATTTTCAGTTATTATTAATATTGTTATTATTATTATTATTATTGAGAGAGACGGGGAGTGAGTAGGGAGTAACACGTCATCAAAGAGACACTGATAGTACAAATATACAAAGCCCAATATACCTGTTACGGCACCCACTCTGATTAGGGTATAACAGGCACATGCTTCCAGCCAAATGTACTCGATATGCTAACAGACATTGATAAAAGCAACGTGTAACCTTGCAGGTGGCGCTCTGTTAAAAAATACCCTCAGTCCAATGCTCCAGTCAGTTCAGACGGTCTACGGTTGAGTGTAATCTCAGGTATCTCGATAAAACTCCCAAGTCCACTTAATTGTCTCATCCTTAAAAAAAAAATCTGGTCACTCGGCTATGATGCCTACTAACTATTCCCACTCATGAACAAACGTACAGTTCGTCAGCTCCCAGGGGACTTAGCCAACTGATTATGGTCAGGCAATTATACGGAATGTTTACTGTCACCCATCTTAATCAAGACAAAGCGTTTACTTGCTGACACCTCTAAACATTTTAGATCGAAAAGCGATGAGATCTATATTACCACAAAGTTTTCAGCTATGAGTCGTTAAATATCGTTTTCCGATTATTTTATTAATACGTTATTATTAAAAGTGATAATATTATTACACATTAATATTAGGAATTAAGTATATATTAATACTAATTTAACCATGTTCCGACTTCATTACATATCTATATCTCTAACTACATCGGTTCACAAAATCATACACGTCTTGTGAGGACCCAAACACGAAACATTTCACGCCTCATCATGTGTATAAGGAAGAAATGAGATCCCCAATCTATGTATGCTTTTCCTATACTATGTCGTATGCATATACCCGCATAGATATAAAGAGATAGTCTCTGATCATTTAAAAAAATACCTATTTCCCAAACTAATTTTCTAATGAAAAGAGCTTTTTTGTGTTCCGACCTGAGGTCAATGTACAAAGAATGACTGGGGATATGCCGATGACATAAGTATTTATGTCTGTGATAAGAATGATCTTGAACGAAAACCAACTTCCCCTAATGAGTATTCCAAGAAAGAGGACTAGAGATATGTATTTCTTAAACCGAAATTGCGATCTGGAATTGGAATGAAAGCAGTAACAGCACATACGTTGAATTCATGAAAAAAAATGAAGGATATGGAATTATTAAGCACTAAAGACTTCAAATACCTTTGTGTATAGATTAGTTCTGACACATTTAGTATAGGAGATAAGGAAAATTGAATATACGCTACGATAGGGTAGTTTCACAAAATACCGCAAGTTGCCACAGAACTAAAAAAATAGCCTAAAACCTCGGATGATGTAATTAAATAGTTTCCTCAGATAGAGACTTCCATATGGATCTCATGTATGGCAGCAAACTCGTTCAGAAATATCTAAACTGCCAGTTGTATACAATCAATTTTAAGAGTCATGTTTTAAAATGACTTCAAACGAATGGACCATGTAATTCCTAGCGACGAGTTTATCCATCTTCAAACCTTGTTGGATAATCAAAAAAACAAAAAAACAAAAAAAAATGAAACTGTACTAAGTAAGAGAAACGGCATCACTTGAAAACCTTTAACAACAGCAACAACTAAAATGGATAGCATATACATCTGGACGAGAGAATAATGACAATCAAGTTATTGATGTTCCAAACTAACCCAAATAAAAATCAAGGTAGGACCCCTCCCCAACAATACAGGAAAGAGGGATGACAGTACCTGGACTTGTGGAACGTATTTTCCTGAAACATTGTCTTAATAGAAAAGATTTATAAATTTTAGCCTATAGCCGAGCTGGCTACTTGGTCAATGAATGTCAAATGTTTCCTTATAAGGAAACGGTTAATATTACCAATACCGTTACCATATAGTACCCGTAAAATGACGGTATTATTTACGTACAGAACTTACGTAGGTTCCGTGTAGTATACGTACGCCTTGTCCACTTTCAAAGAGTCGCTTTTCTGTTTTCTACTTAAGATCAGTGTATTATCTGTGTGAACTATATATTATCTTAAAGTTCATTTTAAGCTTGAGTTCGGGTTGTATACTTGTCCCTTGCATGAGTATCTCTAGGTCCGAATTCCAATTAACACAAGATTCACACTTTATTGCAAAAGAAAAAAAATGCTTACAGGTGAAGCATATACTAACCGGCATGTTTTTTTGTTTTTTTTATGGAGATATATTTCCTTGTAGTGATAGATAAATGTATATAAGAACGCCATATGAATGAGTTCGCGGAAATAACGTGTATGATTTGTAGCTGTAATCAAAGCATCAGATTGGTCACTAAGATCTATGCGGTTAGATACACTATGAGATTCTTCGATGAAGCCAATTACCAGAAATTTATCAGTTGCAGGCAAAATGTTCCAACATTTTATCTTTGAAAAAAGTGTATTCAGTGCTGATGTCAGACTTCAAAATAAAAATAAATGAAAGAATTCTTATATAAGGTAGTGCAGGAAAGCATGAAGAAAGGACTATTAACTAGAGGGCAGCACAAGAAACAGGCGAAAGTGTGAGCTACCTACGGGGAATGTCCAAAATTAGGCAGGTACAAAAATTTAACGGATAGTGTAGCAACAGATGACAGAAAATATGACATATAAAAAATAATAGTTATAGGAATAGCAAAAGATGCTTTCTAGAAACTAAGCAAATTATTAAGAAATATGAAAATGTCCTAAATAAAGAAAATGATGTTGTACTACTCATTTCTTATACGGCAGTGAATTTTCTTTTTAATCGAGTTAAACAAGGCACGAAAGCCACTAAGACACAAGACGTAAATCGGATGTGGATAATTAGAAGTTGAAACGTCACTAATGAGCGAAAACGAAAACATAATCAGGAGGGTAGTAGATAGCGATTGACATTAAATTTTAAATTTTTGACGATTAAAGTTGGCAGGAAAACATGGAGGCGTAAGTGAGTTCCACAAGTGAGAAGTGCGAGAAAAGTAACTGTTATCATAGAATCTATGGTTACATCTATCCAAATCAACAGTAAATTAATGCTGCTGGCTACACACAAATGCAAAATGAGACGGAAAACACAATATATTTACAGGTTAAAAATTTATCATAAAATTAATGTTTAACTTATGGACGAAGTTAACTTAGAAACGTGTCTATATTTTTTCTGCATTAATAAAAAGTTTCACAAACTTAACTTGTTCTTGTGCATAATAATGTGAACAAATCTAAGTGAATAGAAGGGTGCGTATCAAATCTCTTAATATGGAATATCTGAAAATAATAATAGTGATGATTGTTTTTTTTCTATTGCAGATATTGCAACAAAAAAAAAAACGAGCTAAAACAAAAACGCTGACAAAAAGATATCAAGACTTCTTATTAAACATACTCTGAGCGCTTCTAATTATTCAGATATAAAAGATTATTTGTTCGTTTTGAAAAACGAAACAAAAATTATAACGCGTAGAAAAACAAAAAAAAAGTAAAAAAAAAAAGAGAAAGGCATTTTTGCTTTATCATTATTTTTAATATGCGTATTTTTCCCTCGGTTTAAAACAGTTTTGAAAACAATCCAACATTTATTTTTTTTCGGAGTTCTAACGGGGAGGCGCCAAATATAAAAGGAACGGATAATTTTTATTGTAGATTTGCTAACACTTAGCAATATTTATAGAGAAATTTAAGAAAAAAAATATATATGTTTATGTATTCTGTATTATGTGTGAACACATGATTTCTTTCATAAAAAAAAGATTATCTAAGTATGGCAAGACGAAAAATCCCATATATTGCTATATATCTATATATACAAATATTCCTTACAACATTTCGCATTGAGAAATGAGTGCATACCAATTTTCTGTTTCTCAATATTTATATCATTCAACATACAGGTTAATTATATAATGTAGATAATTATTAACTTAACGGAATGTGGTAAACTGACATCATCGTGGCCATCCAGCGGGCTTACTACAAATGATTTCTGAAATAAATTTGTTAACTCTGACAAGATTGCAATCACGCTAATAATATAATCGATTTATAATGACAGATTTCTTCAGAACGTACAGGTTCAGGACTCTCCATATCTTCTTAAAGTGCCATGTATTCTTAAGAAAAGATAGTGGCGTGATTTCACGTTGCTTCTCAACAGTTTAGAACTCGGAGTTTTCTGTCTATTAAACTGTTTACCAAAGAAAAGTAGATGACCCATTCTATCCTGCTTTTTAATCCATAGGTGGGGGTGGTGCTGGAAAGAGACGGGTTCCTGTATTTCCAAAGGTCCTCTATGCGAATGCGAATGCGAACCTAACAGAGTAGCCCAGAATTTCATCTCGTCTCGCCGATTCCAGCTTTTGCACCGATACCCGTTAAACTACCCGCCTAATAATAAATATATTCATTATTTAAATTATTATGATAATTATCACTGTTGCGTTGTCCCGAATTATTATTTAGGGGTGTAAATGCTTGTCTTATTTTTTTACTGTAAAAATACAAGAAACGGCATACCGCAGTTAGATTTTTTATATATCCAATACCATTAAAATAAAATAACTTGAAGAATAATGCAATCGTAACTCCAATCTATCACGTGTTCTTATTCTCGTTCACGCCCGGTACCCACCCCCGGGTCTTAGTGGCTTTATCGCCTTACTTAGGTTGAAGTGATTAAAAAATTATGTATATCCATTGAATCTTGTTGAGCTTGGAAATTAACTCTTGCTCATTTTCACATTATCATTCCACGCTTAGCTTTGAGAATGTCTTTAATAAAGTAAAGATCAGATCGGTTTCATGCCTTTTACAGAAGCATTTAATTGCCCTAGACAGAATGCGAACGCTACTTGCTTGTTTGTAATTATATTCGTTGTTAAGAAAACAACGACTTCGTACTGGCATTGACAAATATTCATCACGCCTCTCATAAAAGCGCGTCAACACTCAAGTGTATATTGCTAGTAATATGAAAAGAAGCTTAATCATTCGTGAATATTGTGCCTTCTTTATCTATGTGACTTTTGCAAAATGAAAGGTTTTCTTCTATAAGAAGATAATCAATTCTTTGTCTAATTATAGCCGATTACTGATCAGCGTATTTAAAGACCATGCCTCGGGATTATCTCCCATAATATCATTTACCCAATAAACTTGTCACGCTACTATTTATTTAAGTTAAATAAGTAATACAGAAAAGAGAACAATACCTAATACTGATACAATGTTCTCAAACAGAATTAGTCTTTTGTTTCTTTTCGACGACTGTGATAGCTGTAATCATATTAGAGTTAAAAAAAGATATCTAAGTGATTAAACAGTTGAACTGAGGATTGAGAGTTGTACGTTAGAATCAATTATTGAAAGCTTAAAACGACGCTGGATCATTTGTAGATAAGAAATTTGCATTGTAAACATTTTCTAAGATTTTAATTTTTCACTGCTTGCCAAATCGACATTGAAAATCCTGCTTTTTTATAAGGACACGTCGGTCAGTTACTTCAGGCACTAAGAAACACCATGTTTTAACTGCTTTTTATGGAAAATTTTCTCGGACTAACGAAGCATTTCAAAAGCTAAGGAAAGTACTGTGAAGTAGGGAAATTTCGCTAGAAACAAGATTACTAAACTTCTATGTGATATCTGTCCTCCTGTATAGTAATTTTCCAATCGTAAGTTATATGTGGCACAAGCCCAAATGTATGGAGAACTGAGTGAGGATCGAACTCAATACTCAGTCGTAATTGTTCTATCGAGACAAGGTTGCTAACCATTACACTGTCTCGTGGTACCCCAAAATAATTTTCTTAGCGTAGCTTAGATGTGGCACAAGGCCGAAAGTATGGGTCACCCAGTGAGGATCGAACTCACTTATCGGTCTTAATTGTTCTATCAAGACATGCTTGCTAACCATTACGCCATGTTGACGCGCCCCTGTCCTCGTGTATGTGCTAGACGACCTCCTCAAATTACATCGCAGACTTGAAGCAACATAAATGTAGTTCTACAGAAAGTTGCAGATGAGACTGTGGACCGAACACGTGAGCAAGGACGATTTTTTTTTGAAAATGGAAACAAGAAGGAAACTAACACTTAACATCAGGAAGAGACAGTTGAGGGCTCTGAGACACATAATGAGGAAAGAGGGCTTGGAAAATCTGATACTCATGGGACAGATTGAAATCAAGAGGAACAGAGAAAAACAAGGCCTAACATAGTGAGATTAAGTAAATTGATAGCAGAACATGGCTTAGGAGAAATAACAGAAAGTCAAAATTTATTAAGAGCTGCAAGTGACATGAAGTTGTGAAAATCTAACGGTAATAAGAGCTTCCGCCGTTAAATAAGCTTCCGCGACGCAAATGAGATGTGAGGTAATGAGATGCATTTATCGCATTGTTTTCGATCTGATCTTTGTGTTCTCTGTCGTAAATTGGTGGCCCTAGTAAAGTAACAATGAAAGCAACTAACAATATAAGGAATGTAGACGAACGTATAGTTACTAATAAAAAATAACCATACATTTCGGAAAAAAAGTTAAACAAACTCGTACGCCAAACGGGTAAAAACTGAGAAAATTCATTTCTGTGAATTGTTTTTATTTTTATCTCGCTTTTTCAGCCGCGGTTTTATCCACTCTACCAAAATTTTGGTAATATACATATCTGCTCTAAGGAGACATTTGCTTCCCTTTCATAGACCTCACTTTAATTGAAATATCCAGTGATATATTGTTAAATCTAGCTGAAAGTTTGACTAAAAATTTCTAATGAACTCTTTGGGAAGGTTCGACTGGAAGCTATTTAAATTGATTTAAAGCGTCAAATAAAAGCTAGTCAAATATAGTTAAAGGTTCGAATAAAAGCTTTTCAAATCTAGTTAAAGAATCGACAGAAGCTTAGTCAAATATAGTTAAAGGTTCGAATAAAAGCTTTTCAAATCTAGTTAAAGAATCGACAGAAGCTTAGTCAAATGTAGTTAAAGGTTCGATTGTAAGCCAGTCAAATCTAGTTAAAGCTTCGACTGAATGCTAATTAAATCTAGCTAAAGGATTAGACAGAAACTTAGTCAAATGTAGTTAAAGATTCGATTGAAGGCTAACTAAATGATTAGACAGAAACTTAGTTAAACCTAGTTAAAGCTTTGACTAAAAGCTAGTCAAATCTAGTTAAAGATTCGACTGAATGTTAGTTAGATTTCGTTAAAAGTTCGACTAAAAACTGCTATTGGTCCAGTATATTTGTTACATTTAGTTTATAAAATGTGTATGCAAACTTAACAACTATTATAAAACAGTGTTAGTAATTAATTAATCTTTTTTTTTTTTTAAATATGGCCGGGGATCTCATATATTAATCAACTTGTTTCCCTGTATGTACGAGCATCAAACTTTATTTATAAATATTTAAAGATTTTTCTACGTAATGCTTAAATTAATGGTTCCATTATAGTAATATTAATTATTAACAAAATCTGAAATCTCACAACATGCGAAGATATATTTTGTTTTTATTCATTTATATTTTGACAAAGAAAATTGCGTATCTAATTTAATTAAGATATTACACCGGTAGTCGAATCTTTTTCTCTCTCTTCTTTTTGTAATCATATGCTTAAAAGGATTATTTCTTTTACAAGTACAAGTAGTTGAGTTTGTTATATGCGTATAAATGAAAAGATAAAGACATTTATAACTTTTTAAAGTACTTATTTCTTTATGTATGTTCTGTTTCTTCAGGTTATGGGTGGTCATGGTCCTGCACAGCTTCCTCTCCTTCGTCGTTTCTAATATTTTTCCACTTATTATTTTTCATTGTTCTGATATTCTTCACCAATGTTCATTACGTCGAGTATTTGCTCGTTTCCTTTCCTCTTATTGCTTTCAATATCCTATCAGTATCAAATTCCTCAAGCCGACTTTCTTTTTGTCTCCCAGAAATTTTAACTGCCTCTTCTTGAGTCGAATTTTAGATGTTCTTTTCGTTTACATTTTCTTAAAACTTCTTCATTGTTCACATGATCCGTCCATGGTATTCTTAGCATCATTTTGTAGGTTAACATCTCTGTTGCTTCAAGTCATCTCTTCTTCTATGAAGATACACAGTATAGATAAAAATATAATCATTTAGGACACCTTAGTCAAACACAAAGCAAAAATAGTGAAATACTATGGAGAATGGAGTTTACTACAGGAGCGAATTTATTCACAAACTCATCTTGTTATATATATAATTTATTTAAATATAACTGATTATTTTTCAGCGTATTTAAAGCTCATGCCTCAGAATTATCTTCTATAATGGAATTTACACAATAAAGATGGCCATCTACTATTTATTTAGATTGTATAAATTATACAGAAAAGAGAACAATACCTAATGCTGTTAAAATGTTCTCAAACAGAATTAGTCTTTTGTTTCATTTCAACGTCTGTGATAGCTGTAATCATGGGAGATTTGAAAAAAAAGTTAGCTAAGTGATTAAATAGTTGAACTGAGATTTGATAGTAGTTCGATGCAATCAGTTATTGATGGCTTAAAACGACACTGGATCATTTGTAGATAATAAGATTGCATTGTACATTCTAAGATTTAAATTTTTCGCAGGTTGCTAAATCAACATTAAAAATCCAGCTTTTGAGTCGGCTAGTCACTTTAGGCACTGATCAACGCCATATTGTATTGAGTTTTTCTTGGACTATCAGATACCAATAAAGATATACGTCGGGTTTATAATGTTGGATTCGGATTTTTGCTAGCTATGGCTCCATGATAAGCACTCAGTCTATTTCAGAACTTACATCAGATTCTAGTAAATGCGATACTACTGTAATGACAAAAATACGCAGGTGTAGGCATTAAGAAAGCTTTATTCATCTGATAATAAAAGGTTCGCGTATAATGTCGTTTTATAGTCCCAGTAAATAGAAATAGCTCTCACAAAGAGGAAAGTAACAAAACAAGGGGAGACTACTCTTGTTTATTCATAACAACTACTAATGTATCTCCATAATAAGGTAATTTAATGTTTCTTGTTAGCAGAGAGAGCATATTATCATCATTTAAACAGAGGCCTAATATAGGTGATAAGGGGATGAATTATCTCATATAGAGATTTCTATAAGCATTCCTGTATACGAAAAATATGAATAAAGATAGAATTATATGCACATGAAGGCATCTGCTAATCTGTTAATTTCATTAAAATCCAGCTCAGTTACTTGTTAATAGATAAGAGTTTACAAACTTGAACTTGACCTAGGGATTTGCGTTTCTAAGGAATCCATTCTATAATCTATTTTGATCTTTACAAGAAAGCTAAGAATAACGCATGGAAAAGGAGTGTTAGAATTCTTATTCGCAAAAGATTATTAAGAAATGGATATAAAATAAGGCGAAAAAATGTGTTACAAAACCGAGCACAGAAATAGATATTTTTAACGAATATGTAAGAATGATTGATGACAAAACGTTTTACATTTTATATTTGAACCAGTTCCTCTCTCTCTTTCTCTTTTTTTTATTTGTTTTAATATATATATATATATATATATATATATATATATATATATATATATATATATTTATGATTAATTAAATAATAAATAATTACACATATATATATATATATATATATATATATATATATGTATAATAGATACTAAGATCAATAACGTGGAGCGACAGTCACTTTCATGCATGAACTCAGGCTTCAGGCCAATGAAGATTGCGTTCAAGCATGAAACAGACTGTTGCCACTCGGTGTTGTATACTAAATAATTAATTTCATTTATTTTTTTACTAGGATCAGTAGGGGATATATTAGTGTTTATGAGACTTTTAGAATTTCTTTTACACCTGCTTATAGTTAGAATGCATTTAATTACGCATTTGATATGTTAAATTTAATATTACCAATCTAGTCATTTATAACAACACTTCTCCGTCAACTAGGTCTTACAAAAGACCAACATTGTATATTAATTTAATTGTCCTTTGGAGGATTGCATCTCTGAAAAAAATGTTAATACGTATGTTGGTTTTAGAACAACGACGATGATGACATGGCTTACGTTTCACTTGAACGATCCTAGTTCAATCTCAGAACGTTTAAAGGAACACACATTTTCATATTCAGAGTTTTGACAGATATTATTCTACTACTTAAACTACACAGTGCTTTATCGAGATAATAATAAGAAAAAACTACTGGAAGCCTTTTGTATAAGAAAATTGCGGCCCAAAATAAATAAACCTAACTACCAGTATAGCAACAAAGTTCCTAAATGTTTGTAGCAGCAAAGTTTTATATAAATGTACTAAATTAAAATACTACAATTAAAAATTCTATTAAAAAATCACATAAGTTATCTCACTTGCATAGACGTAAAAATATTTTGAATTTATGGTGTTAATGCATAGCATATCCTTAGTTATGCAACCACAGGAGACGTGATTGAATTACTTGGGAAAATATAAAATATTTGAAAGAAAATTTTGGAATTTTTCGTAATCAACTTTCTACAGCCACCAAGAAATTAATTCGTGAACTTGAAATGATTAAAACTAAAATAAATAAACATGATACGTCTAAATTATTTAACCGAACATGCATGAATAAAAATATATTTTCCTATATATATATATATATATATATATATATATATATATGTGTGTAATATCAGTGGTCAATATATATATATATATATATATATATATATATATATATATATATATATATTGGAATAGTCATCACGATTTCATCAGACCTACAAAATCAAAATCTGAATTTTTTTGAATTTGTAGGTCTGATGAAAATCCATCATTAATTCCAATGTAATAAATTATAACCATGGAATATTAGTGTTTGAGCCTTATATATATATATATATATATATATATATATATATATATATATATATATATATATATATATTTTCAATAATTTTCACCTTGAGCCACTCAAGATAGAGAGTTACATAATAAGATGGACAGTTTATGGGGATATGTGGGGAATATAAAGTTTAACCCTTGACTTACATACCAGTAATTGAGGAAATGGTCCCACAAAGGAGTTTTTACAGTGATGTTCACCCTGTATATGGCCCTAGGGATACTCCTGTTAGAGGGTTACAGAGTAAGAGACACAATTTATGTGGAAGCGTTGGGGAGATAACAGTTAACCCTAGGTTCGAACAGATTAAAATTGTAGGGATCGAGGAAGCAACCTTTGATACCACAAGACATTAGTTCCAGGGAAGAAGCTACTCAAGTAAAACTTACATCTTCCTAGTGGAATACGAAGAGAATGAATGTGTTTCGCTACAATGTCTGTGACAAGGCGAGTCTTAGCCGTGAGGGGCTAGAACTAGTGGAGCTAATAGATCGTATGTTAACTTTCTATGGAAATACCGATAGAGTAGCAAAAGGTTTGCAACGTTACGTCTGTGGAAAATTCGTTGTAGGGTGGGAAATAATTGATCCCACACAAGGACGTGGAAACGCTTCTGGAGACTATCAAGTCTGAAAGATGACTAGGCAACTCCTGTTCAAATATAGTAGTAGTACTCCCATTTTCGCGGCACTTGTAAAGGTTGTGTATAGCAGGAAGGATCAGGTACGTCTTGAGGAGGTAACATTTTTCCAGCATCTTTAGTGATATATCGTATGTATGAGTTTCACTTGAGGTCTGTGTTGAGTAAGTTCCAACGGACTCTCAGGGCATGGAGCCTCTCTGATAGAACACTTGTTCATCGAGATAGGTGAAAATTATCGAGAGAGTGTCAGAGACATATTAATAACGGTAACGGTAATCAGCAAGGGATGCTGAAAAGTTATTGATTATGATAATTTGGTTTGGCTGAGAACATTTCATCATTATCTGTTTAAATTATGCATACATGTTTGAACAAAGGTTATCTATTAAATTAAATTGATAAATACGTGTGTTAATATAAATACATATATATATATATATATATATATATATATATATATATATATATATATATATATATATATATAGAGAGAGAGAGAAAGGGGGAGATACAGAGAAAGTAAGAGAGAAAAAGACAGAGAGAGAGAGAGATAACTGATTAGGCTAAACTAGTCGAGATGAATACCCATTGATAAACGAAGTGGCAGCTGTAGCTATAACCTCGGGGATAAGCTTGCTAAACATCGGTTTATGGCAGACATCCCTTGCAATTTATGGCTTCTTACACTTTCTGCCTTTCTATGAATAGATGGACAGATACGTAAGAGAGAAAGGAAACTAGATTAGGAAATACTGAGGAATGAAAGAAATATTGAGATATGGAGAAGACATAGAGAGAAGGGAAATCTCTCTATCTCTCTCTCTCTCTCTCTCTCTCTCTCTCTCTCTCTCTCTATATATATATATATATATATATCTGTGCGTGTGTGTGTGTAAAGATACAGAAAAGGGGATAAATATAGAGAAAAGATAGCGTTATCAAGAGGCATATAAATACAGAAATATAGAGAGAAGTTATATAGAGATATAGACAAAAGAAGATATCTATCTATCTATCTATCTATCTATCTATCTATCTATATATATATATATATATATATATATATATATATATAAAGAAATACAGAGAAGAGAAAAATATTTGGACAAGATAGAGAGTTATAGAGAAGAAAAAGACATTAGTAATATAGATATATATAGACACAGAAAGAGAGACAAAAGAGTGGAATGGAGATAAAGTTATTAAGAAGAGATATATCAGTATGAAGAAATATACACACGCATATATATATATATAAATTATATAAATATATATATATATATATATATATATATATATATATATATATATATATATATATAAAAAAAGAGATATAGAGATCTATAGAAGAAAAATATTTAGAAAAGAGATTTTGCGAAGGGATATAGAGAATATAAAAGTTATATCGATTTAAAGAAGATGAGGACAAATTAAAAATGAAGAGAAATTTAATTCAGAGAAAAGTAGTCTAAAATTTACAAAGCGAGAATGCATATGAACATTGAGAGATAGACAGAGAGAGAGAGAGAGAGAGAGAGAGAGAGAGAGAGAATTAAATTTTTCTGTCTCTGTTGAAAGAAGAGCAATTCTGCGTGTGCGTTTGGCTAGAAGACCTGAAGATTATTAGGATCTTTACAGATGGAACTTACGTCAACAGGCATCGCATTAAAAATGGAAAAATATGAAGTGAACTGCTGCTATCATATAGATATGCTCTCCTCAAAATTAAAAAAAAAAGTCTCGGAGATGATTTAATTAGCTAATTCGCCGTACACATACCCGTATATACGCGAGGTCCCACAAGCGCATTCACATGCATAAGCACACATGCGTACTCATGCATGTACAACAGCAACAGATGAAATTAAACGCACAGATATCTAATGAAATTAGATGAGAGAGAAAGCGTTTCCTCATAAGCCTAGCCGAATATTTGACGCCTCAGGCGGTTTCTTTTTAAATAGAAAGATGAAAAAATGCAATAAAGAATCAAAATAAGATAAAGTCTAATTATTAAAGGTCTCGTTAAACAATAAGATTAGAATGTATTTTAAAAACTGAGGATGAAAAATCAAATATATTTCTTTATCTCTAAAGTAAAACTTTTCCCTGAATATAGTTCTATGCAAACCGTGTTTAACGCATTCTGATTCAAATGACATGGTAAGTAAGAGTGGCTTAAAGCAAAGAATAGAATTAAAACTAAAAGTAAAGCAAATATAAGCCGGAAAACAAAGAAATGATTGGTTTAGCGGATATTCCGCTAAGACTTTGAACTAGTAAATAAGGAAAGATTCTTTGATGGTTCTACTGAATATAATTGTATAATCCATACCACTAGCTGTAATTTGGTTTATATGGGAAAGGTATGAATCCTCTTCTCACCAGCTATGGGTAAATAGTAGGACAGACCGCGTTCTATAGCCTTGGATGGAGACCGCAGAAAAAATGACAACCTACTGCGTGAAAATAGTCTGCCTCGTCAGTCATGTATCGAAAGATACATGATCGCCTAAGTGTGTATCAGGCATGGCACATAACAGACTGACTGATCTATCTATCTATCTATCTATCTATCTATCTATCTATCTATCTGATATATATATATATATGTGTGTGTGTGTGTGTGTTTGTGTGTGTATGTATATATTTAACACCTATATACATTTCTTGCATGTTGCCATTTCTTACTTAAATCTTTTATATCTAATTTTCTTTTTATCCAATTTAACTACTTATTAGAGGCATTTCTCTCTATATATACATTTTCTATTATAGGTGTTTACTAAGCGTATTTTACTCACACAAGGGGTAAGTATTGTGGGGCATATATCTAATATAAATATCTACTTAGGTAAATTTAGTCTGATAAGCAAACACAAATTATGGATGCACGACCATCTATCTAATAGAGGGATTTATAAAAAAATGTATTTAAATTCAGCACAGAATGATTAAATAGATACAACGCCACACTCATAGAATATCAATCTACAAGTTAGTGTGCGATGGATAAATTGTCATCTAAATTACTTAAAAAAGAAAATAACACTGACATCTCATTTTAACAGATATATTTCCCAAAATTAAACAAAAAATATCTTGAAATACTAAATAGTAAATTTATTCCATAAAGTTCGATTCAACCACGTCCAGAAGACTTCAGAATCTCTTGCAACTCTTCAGGACTGTCACCTTGTTTAAGTTGGTGAATGTTACAATAATCATTACTTTCAATTCATCTTTTGTGTTACAAGGAGTTTTGTTGGTCATTTGCTCAACTGAACCCCACACAAAATAATCAAAGGGGTTGCAGTATGGAAAGTTAGGTGGCCATATGTAAGGAGTGATGAGGTCGCAGAAATTGTCTGACAGCCATAAACTGCTGCTCGTGTGGCATGATGTAGATTCCCGTTGCCAGATATAGCGTCTTCCAGCAGGCACCCTCTTGACCCAGGACAGCACAACATCCTCCAGACACGATGTAGGCCTCCGTGTTGTGAGTCTGAGTCCCTATGGGAAGATTAATGGAGGTATAACATCGCCATCACTAGGGATCATTCCAAACACCTTTGTAACCACAATTGGACTCATCCAACTCTTTCCGAATCCTCTGCACAATCCTCATATTGACACCAAAACACTTTCAAATGTTTGTATCTAGCCTTCCAAATTTTTAACGGAGTGCATTGCTTCATTGTGCTCTTTTTTTCATGGACGGTGTCCAACTGACCCTACTATAATATGCAGTCGACAAAATGAAAAACACACAACGCGCATGCGCAAAATTAAAAATATAAAATGGCGATATTTACCCATCACATCATCTCTCTATCTATCTATCTAGCTAGCTGTTAAGCTTAATTTAGTCCTACACTTGATCACAATGAGAATTGCCCAGTATGTTCCGAACGAATTACAAGATTAGGAGTAGTTAACGGTAGTTGGACGTCTCTCTCTCTCTCTCTCTCTCTCTCTATATATATATATATATATATATATATATATATATATATATATATATATATATATATATATATTATTTAATGTGTTATTATTTAGCGGTTACTTGTATTTGAAATAGTCGCCTCATTTTCATTTTTACTTCAAACAGTCGGTATTACGTCTATCGGCCAGCGTATTCGACGACTCTTAATAAAGGAAATGTGTTCTCGGGAGTGATCGAACCTCTCTGTCCACATTTTGTTGGTGAAACCACCGTTTGTTCTAGCATCATTTATGACTGTTCGTCAAGGAAGAGCGTTGCAGTTCAGCAAGGATGTATTTTTCCTTATAAAGCATGCACACTACGTCACTAAGATGTTTACTAATCTTTTTCTTAATTTATTCTATTCATTTATTTCTTTGTATTTCTCTCATATTAATGTAACTTTTGCGCACATTAAAATAAAAAAAAAAATTATAAAAATAAATGAATAAATCGCAGTCTTTTTTGTGCGGCCTTGTTCCCAGTAACCGTTAAAAATGATGTCACCTTTTACTATTTCAAAGTTCTAGCTTTCAAATGAATACCGGGATGTAGACAAAGGAATTCTGCTTGTCACACAGACACCACCTTGGTTCTTGAAAATAACTGTGATTGTCGAAAGTACGTGAACAAAACACTAACAGAATCCAAACTTCGGACAATCCATCCAAAACTTCGAGCACAACATTCCACACCTTATTCGAAAAAAAAAAAAAAAATTAACAGACAGATCGTTTCTTTTTAATCAAACTATATATATATATATATATATATATATATATATATATATATATATATATATATGTGTGTGTGTGTGTGTGTGTGCAGAGACATCGTCAAACACATATCCATCATAATCGACATGAATGTCACCATCGCATAAATATCAAATATAAATCTCGTTTGTGAGTTTATAAATATGCAGCATCTGAAGTTCCCTTCTATATACAGGAAAGAAGTAAATGCTGAATAAAATTGATTTAAGTTTATTCAGAGAGAGAGAGAGAGAGAGAGAGGGAGAGAGGGAGAGAGAAAGAGTGAGAGATACTGAGAGAGAGAAGGAGAAAGAGAAAGAACAGGAGAAATAGAGATTGGATGAGATAAACAGAACGAGAAAAACAGTATCTGTGTGAGTGTTAAAAGAAATCGAGTGAGGGAAAGAGAATAGCTCATATCTGAAATATCTAACTTCCAGTTAAGACTACAGATGATGTCTTTTTCTTCTTCTTCTTCTTCTTTATGATGCGAGTTTGTCTTGTTCGTCTCTGTGTCTGTGTGTTCGTAGCCCTATTCAAGAACTGCACTTAAGTAGATGCTATTACCTTAGCATATCTTAGTTTGGTACAAGGCCACTGATACTGGAGCAACACTGAATATCAGTATTCATAATAATGAACAGCTACATGAACTTGGCAAAGAATTCCCCAGCTAGAGTAGCCCCCACTAATAAAAGATGGACAAAAGGTACATATGCATGGTTTTGTCTATATAATGTTATTCCGTTTTACACACACAAAGACTACATCAGATTATCTATCTATCTATCTATCTATCTATCTATCTATCTATGCGCAAATAACAATTTTACACACGCAGTGTCCACGTATATATATATATATATATATATATATATATATATATATATATGCACACACATATATATTGAAAATGAACTAGGATGAGATTATGTTGAATGTTTAATATTTGTTGTATAAAATAAATGTTATTTTCCTAATACGGGTTTATTGTCTACATATGTGAACACACACGCAAATATATATATATATATATATATATATATATATATATATATATGTATGTATATCGAGGTAAGATGTGAACGAATAGAGTGCAATTCCAACATTAATTTATTTTAAATTTAACCTAGGTCATACTTTATTCTTTGATCAAGGCAAAGCCGTACAAACTTTATAACCATAGACACTCTTTTGTTTTTCGTAAGAAGAGGCTGTATTTTGATTTTAAATCTGATTAAATCGTTCACTCGCCAGTAATTTACAATCACCTGATGAGGTGCGTTTTAAGAGCATCGAAACAAAACTGCAATTGTGTAGCGATTTCGCCATGTTTTCGATGTAATATCCTAAAATAACGAATAATATCTATATATATTTATATATATATATATATGCATACATACATACACGAAGACATACATACACATAAACATGTATACATATGTGCCTCAGTGCATAAACACTAATAGCAACGCAGAAAAAAAAAATTTCTCAAGAATACAGAATATATGTATCATGTTGCTTCTTCTTTTCAGAAAGTTTTAATAACCTTATTTTATTTTTACCTGTTAAGGAGACAAATTTGGCTGAACCTCTATATTTCAGTGTTTTATGAATAATTTTGGTGTAAAGACAACAAACTTACTCTTGTAGTTGCACAAAATATTTCTCTCCCTGAAAATGTTCAAACAATTCATTCAAGAAGACTTCCCAGATAATTTTCTTTTTAAAATCATGTAATTTTGTAAATGATTTCTGTCAATGAAAAGAAACATTTTCAAAGTTACTACGAATTGACAAAATCTTTGACATAACAGTTTTTCCGGAAAATAGATTTCTGATATTGATGGTGGGGGTGGGGTGGAAGATCAACATTTTAATTATGCCGTTATTTTAATTTTGAATTACATGTGCTCTCCATTTTTGTTTTTGCCGCTGTTGGACGTCTTCAATGAAAATGATCTTTTCTTTATTTGGTAAATTTCATTGTGATTGTGTAACAAGTCTGTCAGAAATGACGAAGACTAATCTTTTTTAAGATCTGCATGATTCCTACACGTGAGGCCATTTTAATCATTAGTTTGAGAACATTTTTGAATATAGCTGATGGTTTAGGCATTTTGGAACGCGGTAGACGATATGCATGATATTCACACCAGAGTCCAAATCTGACGATGCTATTTAAGTGTTTGACTCGATTTCTCACGTTAATATTTCTGTTTCGTAGTAGATTGAAGTTTTGGACAAAACTTTATCTAACTTTCCTTATCGCCTATACTAAATTTGTTATAAGTGATCCATGAACCAAGGCATTTGCTTACTATTTATTAATTCCATATGCTGCGTTTTTATGATGGATTCAGTGTAGATACCATTATTACTTTCGTTCCAATTCCAGATTATAATTTCTGTTTTGTAAGGGTTTATCGTAAGTCTTACTTTTTGGAATATTTCGCAAAAAAATATGATCATTTTTTTTCAAGATGATTTTTATATAACTATGAACACCGCATAGCACACTCATCATTGATAAATAGACTTTTGTGGGAAAACAGGAATGCTATAATTTATAGATATAGCATAAAATTCAAAAAGAAAAATACAAAAAACAATCTCAAATATAATAACATACGTGCATAAAAATAAAATTATGAAAAAATGAAGACAATGAAAAAAACCTTTTGAAAATACCGATTCAAATAATGTAAATAAATTTGTAAATGAAATAATCTGTATATTTTTTAAATTATTTTGGTTGTGACTTAAAATTTAAATATAGTCTCTCCTCTCTTTTTTTTCTTTTGTTATTTTTCATTTATGATGGCTACTAAAATCATATTACATGAAACTTTTTATAGGAAATACCATCCTTATAAAAGCTTGTCTAAGAAAGTGACAGGTAGAAATTAAACGAAAATTATCTTGTAGAATATCAAACATCACTCCAAGGTGCGGAATATGGTGTTTGAGTTGTAACAGTAATAAATATATAATAATGAGAGCAATAGTAATATACTGGACCCTTCCTATACTGGACAAAAAATGACGTCTATGGATCTAGAGGATTAGAAAATTAATGACCATGTATGGAATTCTTTCTTACAAAAGTTGAGTCGTTAAAGACTTTATAAAGAGAGAATGTCGATAAATTTTATTGGTAGTAAAATTATTTACTCGAGCGTCAGTGGAAAAAAGAAAACTCCGCAAAGGAAAAGCATGACTGCCAGAAACGGTAGCAACACTTCTTCATCATATGCCGTGTCACCTCAGGACGAATGCGATCATGGCTCTCAACAATTTCCTGTCGATTGTAGCTTTTAATAAATTTTGTATTTTTGTTATTTCGTCCAAATACTGTTCCGATGACCATTTAGTCATTTTAGTCAAATACACTAAGTAGGTGATGTCATGTTTTCCTCTCTGCCTCTTGCCTTTAAATCTGCCTTGTGAGTATCAGATTTTGCAATCCCTCCCTTTACATCTATATCTATTCTATATGTCTTAGAAATTTCAGCAGTTTTTTCTTGATGTTATGTTTAAAGTTTCTTTTTTTTCACTTTTCTCGTCGTTGCTCACATATTCGGTCTATGGTATCCTCAGCATTCTTCTGTAGGGCCACATTTCTGTTCGTTCCAATCTCTTACGAAAGCATAAGAGATAGTGAATTAGAAGGGGAAAAAAGTACTAGCAACGAAAAAATAGAAGAAAAAAAAGTATACAAGCCACAAAAAAGTAATTACAGATAGAATGACGTGGGAATTATATCTCAAAAGATATTTGGAAAACGAAATGGGATCCCCACTAAGAACAGCCTAGATAAGTGTCTTACAGTTAACAACATCGAAGGCAAAATAGACAAAAGAAAAAGAAAATAGCAAATATTGCCTGTGAAAAGACGAAGTTGACAAGAAATCATAGGAGTGAATATAAGAAATTAGATTAGTAGAAGTACGAAAATATTGACAATAGGAATGATGATTCACTGAGTATTGGGCAAAAGGCTTTTATTTGGCCCTGCAGATATATAACAAAAGCAAAAAAAATATTGTCCTCAAGAATAGTAGAAATTTCTATGACACTTTTAAACTCGGGTCACGAAAGCAGATATAGTTATCTTAAAGAACTACACGAAAATCTGTCAGATAATGACTGCAGACGTTTCAGAAGAATATACAAAGAAACTAAAAGAGACGGATGTTTTCAACAGTGTGGAATTAAGGAGAATATTTGCTGTCACTTTATTCCCAGAAAAATGTAATTAGATAATAAAAGTACAAGAAAATAATAATAATAATAATAACGGTTATTTTGTTGGTAGGTAACGGTTATATTTCAAATAATTCTAGGCGATATTGAGTGGTAATAATACAATAATATAATACACTATACACAATGCACTGACCTTTATATATAAATAGTCGAGCAAAATTACAACTCATATGTCCTAACGATTGCGTTTAAGCATGAAACAGACCGTCGCCTCTGGGCGTTGACTTCAATATCCACTTCTATATTTACATACGCTCTATACCTGAAATTATCATTTTAACCCATAAATATAGCTTGCCTGAAAACTATAATTTATCACACACACATTATATATATATATATATATAATTTATCGCACACACATTATTATATATATATATATATATATATATATATATATATATATACATAAAAGTGAACATTGAAGTCAACATTTAGAGGCGACAGGCTGTTTCATGCTAGACGCAATCGTCAGGCCACTTTTATATTTACACATGCTCTATCTCTGATATTGAGCACTTTATCCCATAAATATAGCACACCTTAAGAGTATATTTCTTCATATATATATATATATATGTATATATGTACTGTAAGACGTCTTACGACCACATAACGTTCTCGCACGATCATCGAAGTTAAGCAACCTCATATCTGGTCACTACCTAGATGGGTGACCGCTTGGGAATATCAGATATTGTAAGCTTGGATAATGGCTTGGAATTGTTAATCGGAAAGCCAAGTTTCAATTTCTTTTGTGTTCGTTATATTCATTTACGCGCCAATAATCTTGAGAAAAGTATAAATCTACCTTTTCTCACCTCAGTTAATGGTTAATTAATAAGACTTGTATCACTAAATCCTTGTTGTCCCAACAAAATATTCTTACAATCTAAAAATAGATTCTGGCTTTAAATAACATGCAAAAAGTTAATAAGCCTTAGAAAACGAATTAAATATTGGTGATGTCAGTGGAAATGAGATAACTCTAGTCCAGCTAAAAGCTGAGGCTCTTATAGAAAGAATATACAAATAGATTTGGGCATTGAGCAGATTCTACTGGAAAATTTTTATTCTGATGCTGGCTTTTTATAGTAATGACCAAGCCAATCAATCATTGCTTAACTCAGTGATTATCGTAATATGAGAGAGAGAGGGAGAGAGAGAGAGAGAGGGGAGAGAGAGAGAGAAAGAAAGAGAGAGAGAGAGAGAGAGAAAGAGAGAGAGAGAGAGAGAGAGCAGGGTGGTGTCCAGTAGGAAAAAAAAAACATTACTATCTTTAAAAAAAGATTAATCTAATTAGAATTATTTCATTATTTCTCTTCCTGGGGGCAAAAGTTTGAGTTTATTTTGGAATGATCATTTCTTTAAGAAGATAGTTTTGTATTATAGTTTGCTGCTTTCGATCTACACCTTGTTCTGATTTGAGAGATAATCAATAAGGAATATATAATGTATGGTCATCAGCACAAAGATGAGCACGAAATGCAATTTACTGGTCGGGGACGCTAAAATCAAGCAGGAGGGGAAATTTGAATATCTGGGAAGTCTTCCAACAAAGGACGATAAGTGCGACGCAGAGATCTGAAGACTTATTGGGATGGCCCAAAACGCATTCCAAAAGCATATTAAGAGACAAGAGAGGTATGGTTCTACAGAAGGATGTTAAGGATACCATGGACGAAACCACCGAGACAAGAGAGGTATGGTTCTACAGAAGGATGTTAAGGATACCATGGACGAAACCCCCGAGACAAGAGAGGTATAGTTCTAGAGAAGGATGCTAAGGATACCATGGACGAAACCCCCGAGACAAGAGAGGTATGGTTCTACAGAAGGATGCTAAGGATACCATGGACGAAACCCCCGAGACAAGAGAGGTATGGTTCTACAGAAGGATGCTAAGGATACCATGGACGAAACCCCCGAGACAAGAGAGGTATAGTTCTATGAAGTATGCTAAGGATACCATGGACGAAACCCCCGAGACAAGAGAGGTATGGTTCTACAGAAGGATGCTAAGGATACCATGGACGAAACATGTGAGCAACTATGAGATTTTGGAGAGGATGCAACCCAGGAGGAAGCTTATACTTAACATCAGGAAGTAGTAGCTGAAAGAAAGGCTTGGAAAATCTTATAATCACGGAGCGGATAGCGGGAAAGAGGGTCAAGGGAAAGCAACGCGTGACATAGTGGGCTTAAGTAAGTGGATGGCAAAACAGGATCTGGGAGAAATAAAAAAATATATTGAGAGCTACAAGAGACAGTAAGAAGTGAAGAGCCATGATCGCTTACGTCCTGAAGGGACACGTCACATAAAATGAATATATATATATATATATATATATATATATATATATATATATATATATATATTTCCCGAACTTCAGAGGGCTAGAACGCTAGAGGTTGTTCTAGTAATCTGAAGGTCGCAAGAGCATAAAACTGGAGTAACGGCTCGGGCTAGCCTTTAATGGGAATTGACATTACTTTGTATCTTGGTAATCGAGGCCTTGAGCACTTTACTGCTTGCCTTTTGGTCTATTATTCATTTGTCTCTTCTTGATCAGGGACTTTCTAGTCTAAAATTGTTACGTACTATGGCAGGTATGTTGGTCACACCAGCATAGTTAGCTTTTTCTTTAATATATATATATATATATATATATATATATATATATATATATATATATATTTTTAAGACATTTTTACATGTTTAGACATACTTTTTAATAGATACAAATATTTAAGTAAATGCTATGTTTATAATAAATAGTATTAAATAACATTTACCGGCCTGAATGTCCGAGAAATTTTCACAGAAAATATTCGTCCTCTGAATTCAGGCCGGTAAATGTTGTTTAATACTGTTTATTATAAACGTAGCATTTACTTAATTATTTGTATCTATAAAAAAGAATGTATGAACATAAAATGTCTTTAAAAATTGTCGAACTTTTTCCATTTCATAATGTGAGACGTCATATATATATATATATATATATATATATATATATATATATATAAGAAATATAGTCTTAAGGTGTGCTATATTTATGGGATAAAGTGCTCGATATCAGAGATAGAGCGTGTGTAAATATAAAAGTGAACATAGAAGTCAACACTTAGAGGCGACAGTCTGTTTCATGCTATATGCAATCGTCAGGCCATATCGTCATATATATATATATATATATATATATATATATATATATATATATATATATATATATATATATATGTGGTAATGAAGGGTGTGGTAATCCGTGTGGATAAATTCAAAAAAGGATGTAATCCAGAGACCTCAATGTAAGAACAGAGCAAACATTAATTAAATAATTAAGAAAGAGGCAACCTTAAGGTTCCATGACTATAGTTTATTTCCCCAGAAAATATATTTTTCCTGGTTCATCAGGTCACATCTATAGTTACCTTACTAGAGATGTGAGCTGAGTATTTAATTACTATATATATATATATATATATATATTAATTACTCTCTCTCTCTCTCTCTATATATATATATATATATATATATATATATATATATATGATACTAAAGGCTGCGTGCGTGTTTACTTGAGTGCGATGGGTGTTTGATTTGATGAGTGTTCTCGAAGGTCTGTATTTAGTTTGATCGAGTTTGTCATTGCTTTGGTCGCATAATCTACAGCCGACCATCTGATTACACCCTAAACTTCCATGCCGTTTGTGCTTTTCATAATCATACATTTTTCTTCATGCAACATTAACACCCATGTATCGCTCTGCTTGATTGCAATTGTCTTTTAGATAAATATCAAGGAAATAGATGAGATCTATATATAAGTCACTTTATTAAAAAAAATGGCAAATTAACTATTTTTCAAATGGGAATAAAAAGCGTTTTACCATATAGAAATTGATAGGAAAACCAACCATCGCATTACCGCGGTTTCAGAAACTCTGGTATCGTCAGGCATTGAATTAGATTTTCTTTTTGCTCTTTCATTTTGCTATCTGACATCTCTACACAACGACCATTCGTCTATTCTTAGAATATTGCTTCCACAATGGTCTGGTGCTTCTGCTATACATTTAGAAATTCTTTAAAAAATTCAAAGAAGAATCTGTAATGTTGTTGGTCTTGATCTGGCGTTTCGACTTCAGGCTCATTCCCACAGTCGTAATGAAGCTTCCCTGTGCCTTTTCTATAAACACTTTCACGATAAATGTTCTGATGAAATCTCCTCTATGTTACCTTGAGTCTATAAATTTAAGCTTCGTCCTTCCTTCGAGAAAGATTTCATCATTTCACAGTTGAAAAGGCCAGATGTAAGTTCTATGCAAGCAGTTTCGTTTTTCGCACTTCTCCTTTGTGGAACGCTCTTCTGGCTTTTTGATTCCACAAGTTTTATCTTTAAAAATTTAAATGCAATGTCAACCGTTATCTTTTTTTTTCTTATATTCTAGTCTTTTATTATTCTCATTCCTTAATGTTTTTTTTTCCTATACTTTCACACACATTATCCCCCCACAATCACACACCTGCGTGCTAATGTCTACGTTGCTTTACTTGGGGTGAAATGTTAACAAAAAGCGTATCGATAGATTATAGAAAGGAAATTAAACTTAAAAATGAACAAACTCCATGTTATAGGCCATTAATTCAGAAAGAATTAAATCGCCCACGTGATCATAAACACTGGATTTATGACGGATTGCGATGAAATTCCCCGCTCAATACAGCTTTTAAAACCAGTTTGGATTAGCTAAGATTATTGGGTGTCATAGAAATTACAAAGATTTAGAATACATATCGATATCAAAATATGCTACTGCCGGACCACGTTTAGAAAATCCAACAATTTAATACAATTAATGAACAGAAGCGCAAATAGAAAGTCTGTTCAAATTCTAGGCAAGTAAAAAATTGCAACGAGGAGAAATTAAATATATTCTACCAATTGCCGCCTATCTCGACATTTCTGTATATAGACATGATCAGAGGCTATACAGATGCTTTATTCAAAGACGCCCATATATATATATATATATATATATATATATATATATATATATATATATATATATATATATATGAAAGAAGAACAAGAAAGAGAAAGACAGAAAATACATAATGAAAAATATAGAGGATGAGACAGGTATATAGAAATAAAATGTATGTTGATACTAAGTAGAAAATATATATATATGAGCTAAAAACTGAGTTCGAACTCCTGTTGATTCAGTTTATATTCACTTCAAACCTTTTGTCTTGGAAAAGGTATAAACATTTATTCTTACAGTCTGTCTTTTTCCGTTCTCATCGACAAAATGTGTCAGCACAGCCACATATATCTATGTATGTGTGTGAGATTATATATATATATATATATATATATATATATATATATATATATATATATGATAAAATAAAGAACGATATGCATATATATATATATATATATATATATATATATATATATATATGATCAAACAAGAACATTTTACGTGCTTGTGTGGGTGAATATATGTGAAATTTATGCACCGTTCGAACAAATATCATTAGAATTAAATTTTCCAAGCCTACCACGTAAATTGTTGACAAATAAACTGACAGAAAGAGGAAGTGTTTGTTTGTTTGTTTGTGTGTGTGTGTGTGTGTGTGTGTGATATATATATATATATATATATATATATATAGAGAGAGAGAGAGAGAGAGAGAGAGAGGGGGGCATTATTATTATCTGTATACGCGTATATTAGTAATTAGTGTACGTATATAGTTTCGGCAATTGTGTGCTTTTAAAGAAAATTAGATTTCCTCATCGAAGCAATGAGAACAAGTAAAAAAAAATAACTAAAACGAGAAAAGGAAAGGCTCGGTATTAATATTTGGGGTGGGGTATGTGAAAAAGATGGAATGACAAGTGGGATTTTATAAGTGACAATCATCTACGCAGGAGAACAGAAAAATGAAAGTGTAGTCGAACAAATATTAGATACAGACATGTGGAAGTGCGTTTGGAGGTACAGGCAACTGTCAGACAGAGTTCTTCTTAGTGAAACGAAAAGTGAAGCCATTCAATATGGCGATCATAGTGGAATATGCAAGCACGTGAGAAAGAAACGAAGAAGAAATAGATGAATATTACAACACACGAGAAAATGCCAAATATCAAAGAAAGTTACAATAAATTACCATTATTATGGATGGACGTAAATGAAAAATTAGGGAGACAGCAAGATAGTGAAATTGTTGGAAAGTAGGGACTTAGGTCACGCAATCACAGAAGAGAAAAATGGTTTCACTTGTTCCAAATAATAGCCAATACCTGGCTTAAAGAACACTGAATAATGCTTGTTGACTTGGCAAAGCAAAGAAGGAGACATGAAAAACTAGATAGACGGGCAGGCTAGTCATCAACAAATGATTTATTAAGAGTTCTACATGAAAAAATGTAACAACTTGTCTTGACTGCAGGATTGATCGTCTCCTAGTTAAAATGCAAAATACGTTTTAAAATTTCAGTAGTGAAAGAAAAATTTAAACAATGCCTAAACATCAATGAGACAACTTCTGCATCGAATCTGTTTTCAAATAAATATATGCAGTTGCAGTTATGAACAAATATGAATATATGGAATAGTTTAGGTATTGAAAGTAGATCGCCTTAAGGGAAACACTCGTGACAACTGCGGCAGAATTCATCTGAAAGCAAGATAAAAGATGAGATCGATGACAGGTGGAATTGTTGATTTAATGTAAGGGAGACAGCAAATAACGTGAGAGGAATCGCACAGATATTGGAAGATCAACAACAAATGTCATAAATAAAAGAAAAAAAAACAAAAGAAGAATGATTTAATGAGAAATATGCACATATTGAAAAACTACAGGCGACAGACGTAGTAGATATATACGAAAGATAAAGGAATTGAGAAGACAAAAATCATGCTCTTCAGTGAGATGTAGAAAAAATAGAGGTAAATATCATAACAGAAAAATAAAAAATAATACCTAAATGGAATGAATATATATCAGAATTCCTTATAAAAACTGAGGAAAGTTATAATATCTAAAGCATGGGAGAACATGATATAACATCCGTTGTTATGTCAGCATTGCCAGGATGAGAAGAAATAAAATCAAGACTGAAATAGACTTGATGACTGCCTCAGACAATTCAGAGATTGATAAATTTACTGAAGTAATAAGTGAAATATATGATAATGGTGAAATACCGGAAGACCTCAGTAGTTTATATAGCGCTATCAAAGAACCCAAACGCAAATGGATATAAGCAACACAAAAGAATAAGCCCGGTGAGCCGCATAGCAAGACTAATAATTAACATTCAAAGAAATAGTACATGTGTTAGATTGCGTTAGGATCATGTGACTTTGTTAAAGGCACTGGAACGAAAAAAAAAATTTCAGGATCACATTATCCTAGCATTTGAAGCGTACAGAGATCTAAATATTGTTTCAGAGACTGTACAAACTTATTCGACTAGAAGAACAACTTGGAATATTAGGAAATATTTATCGACACAGAAATGATAATTAAAAAAAAAAATTGTAAATTTTATTTGGAAGAAACAGTTTGCATGCAGAAAGCGAAGATTTTAAATGAATATCAAAAAAATATAGAAATATGAGTAGGACTAATTTATCTTTCCTTGCAGGATTTATTTACTCTTTATAGTGAGATGCTTCTAAAGAACTAGCAGACCTCCTAGCATTTTGATACGTGATTGTCAACTAAATGGACAGCCTGCTGTGGGATTTACATGAAGGGGACGTCAAAATCAAATGGATGAATAAATTTAACTCTCAGGAGAGTATACATAAAGACACAACAGAAATCCGAAGACTTATCGGAATATGGAAGATGTTTCCCAGAAATCGAGTATTAAGGGATCGGTAAATGTTATTAAAGAAAAAGATGTAAAAAGATGCATTAAAGATGAAAAAGATGCGTGATGGTGAAATGGATAGCGGTTCGGTATGAGAAGACACAAAACCGAGTTCGAAATAAAGTCGAGTCGTAACATTCACTTATGCCGAAATACCACTGAGAAAGGTACATAACAATCACTTCTTATGGGTGAATGACAGGACAGATTGGGACCTAGAGTCTTGATTGCTAACCCGTCTAGGAGAAGGAAAACAATGAATTCAAATCATGATGGAGGGGATTGGGCTCTGTCAAGCTATTTTTCCTAAGACACACCAATGATGCAACGGCTACAGTACATGTGGTGTATTTATGAATTTGATAGTTTGCGAGACTCGTGATCTGGATCATGAAATGTCAGTAACTGAAAAAAAAAAAAATGAGCTGCTTACTATACGGCAGGGTATGTGAGTCAATTTCTTCACAGATAACAAATTTAAAGCAACAGAGATGTAGATCTCCAGATGAATGCCGGGAAGAACATGGTAGATGTGAAAAAAAAAATGAAGTTTTCAAATTCCTGATAAAATCAGAAAGATAAATTTTAAAAAAATTCTTAATGGGGAAGGAAGGTTTAGAGAATTTTATTCGTAGAGGGCACATTGAAGGCAAGGAAACAGTAAGTAAATTCATGAACAAATCAGAATAAATGAGTGGAGGTATAAGTATTTGTTGTGGATTCCGGGTTGAAATCCGGTACCAATAAATAACAAACGCCAGGAATTAATATATAAAAATAATGTATTAACGTAATAATACAAACTGGTAAAGCAGGTTAGTAGTTCCAGGAATACGGGTTAGTAGCAAAATATATATACAGTCTTTGGTATTGAATTATCGCTGTATGACTTCTTACTGAGTCTACGTGCTCGCTCACTGTGACTCCTACAACGCAGTTACCTCACCCTCACACTTCCGGTTACCTACAACCTTTTACTCTGTCACTCTGGACTCGACTCCTCGGTCTTGCTCTGTTCGCTCGAGTCTTTCCGTAGCAGTAGTATATGTATATACTGGGTGAGTCCATTTGTATAAAAAGGGGTGGACCCCTCAACAGTATTATAAAAAACGGTAGTTATAATGGAACAAGCATTACTTATCGCAACAAAACTGGAAGTTGAGAAGAACCATAATCACCACCATTCTAAAGAGATATTGCAAATGGAGAGACAAAGAGAAACTCCAAAGGGCGTATATTGACAAGTCTTGCTATGCCTCATTGTAGTAAGATATATTTGGCCACTTGGTTACGAAGAGCATCATCTTTAGTTTGCTTACGTTTCTGGTACGAAATTGAACGGATATATGCTTTCGAGAAATATATATCTCGATGAGGAAGTATGCTTTCCTTAACAAGTGGAAAATAGGACATTACTGTATTGTGACACTCTTTTTAGCCGAGTTGTAAAGCGCGCCAGATCAACGCCTACAAAGAGGGACACAGGTTCGATCTCTGTCGGAGAGCATATTTCTTTATTAAGATTTCTCGAATACGCAGAACTGTAGACGTAATACACAACGTTTAAAGTAAAAAAATACAAGTGGGCGTCTTTTTCAAATATGAGTTTCCACTATAATAACCTTTGACGTAAGAATAATAACCATGATATATATTAGTAGTTTAGTACATTAGTAGCCGAGTCGTATATCACACCGGATCAAACGGTGGTTTCTCTTACAACGGGGACACAGGTTCGATCTCTCTTGGAGAGCACATTATTTATAAAGATTTCTCGAATACGCAGGAATATAGACGTAACACGTAGCTGTATAAAGTAAAAATGAACAGGGCGTCTCTTTTCAAATATGAGCATCCGCTATCATAACTTTTAAAGTAATATATATATATATATATATATGTACACACACATATTGATTTTGGGGTGAGTCGACTTCAAAGTTAAACTGCTGCAATTGAACGGCAAAAAATCCGAGTGATGAGAGACCCGGTCAAAGACAGGTTATACTCTAGAGCGTGTGCGCATATATATATATACACACACACACACACACACACACACACACACACATATCTATCTATCTATCTATCTGCGTGCGTGCGTGTCATTCACAGAGAGTACTGTTCCGCAGCACTTCAGCGACTAGACAACCGAATATGTCAAGCACGGATCGAAACCCAACCGATTTGCTGACAGTCACATGTTCTACCACTGAGCCATCTTCACTCGCCAGGACTAAATCTAGCGTATGGTTTTTTACAAACCTAAACAAACGCCAAGCAGCCAAAGTGCTCCATTCATTTTACTGAAGAGCTTCGCATTTACGCAGATGACCGTTGTTTTTAGAATTAGCTTGTCATTCAACATTGCTCAATTGAAAATATATTTTCAAGAGCTATATATATATATATATATGTAATTCATGCAGTGGATTTAAATTCAGTTGTCTTTAGGTTAGAGGAAATTCAGGAAATTGAGTTAGAGATATATGTTGATCACTGCAAGGAAAGATTTTTGCTTTAATGGAACATAGTTTTATTTTAATTTAGTATGCATCGAACGAAAACTTGTAACTTTATTTCTAACTGGATCTCAGTCTGTTTCTACGCCCCCGTACAAGACGTCATCCGAGTACGTTTAAGAGCTTAGTTTCGTAAATTGCTAATAATTTTCGTGGCACACTTTATCTTTAACCGTGACTTTGTGATTGGTATTACTAAGCTTCATACATGACAGTCTGTCTCAGTATGAGTCGCTTATCTTACGGCTCGGCTAATTTCATTGGGAATCTGAGTACAACTTTCATCTCTATTTAGACTTTACGAAAATGCATTCTCGAGTAAATAAATATATATATATATATATATATATATATATATATATATTTGTAAATACTTCAACACATGCTTTCCTTATTCTCTCCTTCTAACCTATATTCCCGCGCAAGCAAGCGAACACACACAGACACACAAACGCCCATATCCCTAAGAGGATGAATCAAATCAAGTTCAAAGCCGGATACATAAGCTGATGTTTGATCTGAAATGACTCACTATTAATTGTAAGAAGAAAGAATGTATGATTATCAGCAAGGGAAAAGTAGAAGATGCGAGCTACGGAATGGAGCTGTCGAAATCAAACGAGTACAGAAGTTTAAATATCTGGTAAGTTTTTTTAATAGAGGATGCAAAATGTGAGGCCGAAATCCAAACATACATTGCAATAGCAAAATATACCTTCTAATACATAAGAAAGAGAGTTTTGAAATGCTATATAAGAGCAATGCACCTAAATGGCAGTTAATAGTGGACAATTTCCTCACAGATCAAGAGAAGACATGAGGCAAAAGAAAATTCCTTCTACAGAAAATATGCTGAGAATATCATTGACGGAGAGTGTAAGCAACGAGGAAAGGTTTAGGACTTAATGTTTTTTATGGCTTGGCATATGTGATACAAAAAGGATATATCAAAGACAACAGGGTCAGTTGGGGGCAAATGGCCATCTACCTGACGAGTTTATGAGAACGGGTAGTAAAATTGTGGGTGTAGAAGTACAAAGAATAGGATGTTGTGGAAAATCAGCATCGCCCACGTCCGGTAGAGAAACCAGTACCTAATAGAAGAAGATTCATTTATATAAAGAAAAGAATGCTGTACAATATTGCAACAGATGAAGAAAAGAATAAATATGCTTCTGCAGAAGGATGCTGAGAATGAACTCACCATGTGGGCATCAAAGACCCTTTAAGGAAAATGAAAGCGAGTAAGGCGCTTGTTTTAAGCACCAGAAAGCGACTGTCGAAATTGTGGAGACGCGTAATAAAGAGAGAGGGTTTGGAGAAATTGACACTCACGACATATTGAAGGAAAACTAGACAGAGGAAAGCAGCGAGAAACATAGATAATGATCTTGTGTTATTGGATAGCAGAACTGATTTTGGGAGAGATAAAGAAAAGATAAACTATACTAAGAGCTACAGAGGATGGGTTGTTGTGGAGAGTATTGATCGCACACGTGCTAAAAGGAGACTGTTCTTGAAGAAGAAGAAGAAGAAGAAGAAGAAGAAGAAGAAGAAGAAGAAGAAGAAGAAGAAATGATATGTGTAATTACAGGAAACACGTTTGTAAGTCCTCAGTATTTGGTTAAGAAGCAAAAGATTGATTTTTCTTTATAGTGTATATATAATCATACCAACACCGCAATCTTTTGAATATTTTTCGCCCTTTCTGCCTATTCAAAAGAACAAATCTGCTTTTCACAATATGGGTGATCATGGTTCTTGGCGAATTCCTGTTATTTATTGATCTTAGTAACACTGTGAGTGTTAAATTCACGAAGCCATCTTTCCTCATTATGAGCCACCAATATGTTTGTTCTCTGATTATTAGCTACTGTTTCCTTGCCATTTTAATCTCCTTGAGACATCCTCGTTATTAGTGCCATGTGTTTTTCCATATTTTTTTTTTGCATTCATCGTAAAACCATATCCTTGTTGATTCCTCTCTTCTCTTCATCTGCGAGAAGAATGTTTCAACAATTATTGCGATTCAGGAGATTAGATATTTAATACCATTTCAACCATTTTTTTTCTAAGGATATTTCCCATCTCTTAATATTATGATTATTTTCGAAAAGACTTTATAAGAAAATAAAAATAAAATTTAAGAGACATGAAATGACTTCGTCAATTGAAAAAGAGTTGACGTCATTAAGGTTTCTTTTTGAGGCATCGTTAACATGATTCATAAATTCCAGCTGCAAAAATATGAAGTTTCTTCAAAAAGAATACTTGAGGCATGGGTGGATAACGAATATACAGCCTACCAAAGTGAGATGTCGAAATCTTTTCACCAACTCGATTTAGGTACACCTGACTAAACTTGGATTGTCTACAGCTGAAAAGAGTAAATATATTGAGTTTCCAAGATTGGATTGAAGTTGTATGTGCACGAATTTGGTACTTCTACAACCATGGAAAATTAGATAAGCTTTATGATAACAAGACGTATTGCGGAGTCGTTCTGGATAAATCATAATTGCATGCAGAATCATCATCTGCACTGTTCGAAGAACTGTTAGACTTACCTACATATATATATATATATATATATATATATATATATATATATATATGTGTGTGTGTGTGTGTGTGTGTGTGTGTGTGTGTGTGTGTGTGTGTGTGTGTTGGCTATGATGTACTGTACGTAATATCAGTTTTCTTATACGGCAGTGAATGCTGAACAATCACCTCAAAAACTAAGAAGAGACTTGGAGATAAAAGTGTTTCTACAGAAAGATACTGAGGCTATCAAGGACTGAACAGGTGAGCATTGATGAGATTTTAGAGAAAACCGACACACAATGGAAGCTTATACTTAACATCAGGAAGAGGCAGTTGATATTTCTGGAGTACGTAATGAGGAAGGAGGGCTTGGAAAATCTAATACTCACACGACAGATAGAAGGAAAGAGGGACAGAGGAAATCAGGGCGTAACATGCTTGATGGACTTGAATAAATGGATGCAAGGTTTGGGATAAATAGCAAAAATACAAAACTTATTTCGAGCTAAAAGGGAGAGGAAGATGTGTAGCGCCATGAACGCCAACGTCCTGAAGGGACATGACACATAAAAGAAAGAGGTTCTGCTCAAAACCAAGTTTCACAAACTTTTAACATGTATATGAGACCTTCCAGTACAGTAACTATGGCTGATAAGATTTTCGTGATAAAAAAGTCAGAAATAAAAAAAAAAAATACCTTGAAGATAATGACATATGCAAATGAATGGTGTTACACTGATTAATCTAGTTATATATTCGAATCCTTTCACAGAACATCTTAATGGAATTTTTCTTTTCAATTTTTTGCATGCAAATATTTTGACATCATTAATTTAAAATTACTATTTTGATAGATTTTACAAAAAAAAATATATCGTTAAATGAACAGTAAAAATATATAGCCAAATGAACAATAAAAATGGCGGATGCCATAAAGCTTTGCCTCATGGGATATACTTCGAAAAATTACATATTATATTAATATTTTGGCCCCAGACGCTAGAGTGTGTGTATATTCAGCAGAGCCTGTACCTTCGCGCCCGTAATCACTATTACTTTACCATGGAAGAGTATGCAGTTGAACGTCAGTCTAGCAAATGTCGTTTGACAAGAAGATAGATATTATAAAAAATATTTTTAAGTTATACTATATTTATAGGTTAAAGCGCTCAATTTCATTGATATAACGTATGCAATTATAAAAGTGGGCATTGAGGCCAAAACCGGCGGTAACAGGCTGTTTCATGCTTAAACGCAATGTTCAGGCATTAAGATTGTGTTTACGCATAAAACAAACAGTCGCCGCCGGATATCAACATCAATGACCCCCACCCCTATATATATATATATATATATATATATATATATATATATATATATATATAGAGAGAGAGAGAGAGAGAGAGAGAGAGAGACACACACACACAAAATCTAAAAATAAATTACAGTACTCAATGCCTAGTCTATCCAGGAAGAGCACTACGAATGGAGTGAAGAATTTCGCAAAGATTTGTCTATGAAACTCCGGAGTAGAGGTAATTTTATATTTGTATTAATCCTACTCTGTCTCTCTCTCGCTCTCTCACACACACATATCTCTCTCTCTCTCTCTCTCCATATATATATATATATATATATATATATATATATATATATATATATATATGATGGGTCAATTGTCGACATTTATATTTTTAATTTCGTATTGTTCTTACTCAATTTTCTAAATCTACCAAACCAAACTTAAAAGGATCATAACGAAAATTAATCGACATATGTGTAAATTATTTAACCAAACCTGTTTCAATGAAAATATGCTGCCTAAATATAAATTATATATATATATATATATATATATATATATATATATATAGATAGATAGATAGATAGATATAGATAGATGTGTGTGTGTCCCAAACACACCACGAGAATTACCTTTCTAGATCATTTTACATATTCTTTTATATGTCATTTAAAACCCAGCAGAAAATGAGTGAATATAGCCCTAAACATCATATCTTTTGTATCCCTAACCAATATCTGTCCCACTAATATCACCCCGCGTCCATCCTTTACCAGTAGAAGCTCGTTGGGATGTTCCACTTTGCACATATTGCTTTCAAAATACACCGTAAATGCAACATTCTCCAAGCACACTTTTCTCATTATTTGTTCCACATATGCCAACTTTTTCTTCTTTATCTTAAGCCCATTATCTCTTTTTCCTCCCCTTTGCTTTAAAACTTCATCGTAGCTCAAATGTTCTGTTCATCGTATAATCGATATTCATCTGTATATCTAAATCTCTGTTGCGTCAATTTTCCCCTTCATTTATGTGAACATTGTTCAGCATCCATTGCTATAAAGGAAGCTTTATATTACACAGCACTTCCGTACTCTTTTCTTTCTAATTAAATTTTCTTTATATTTTTTGTTTAGCATTTGGGAAGCAACATTCTCTATTCCAGTGCACCTTGTTTCGTATAAAATGATTTTAGAATATTATCGAAACATTTATTTCTCTCTTGATATTGGAAATCACTAATAATATTTAATGTATTTTCATTTATTTATTTTTTTTTTACAGATAATTCTATTTAGTCATTTTTTTTTAGCCCATCAATCACTGTCACCAACCTTACAGTGGCCCACCTACCGTCACATTTTTCTCGTTCGCAGACAGAATTTATTTTTCAGCTTATTCATTCTATTTTGTAATCATCTTATTTTTGTCAAGGCTTCGAGCGAGTCATCACGTTCGATGGTTTTGATATGAAGCATCTTCAATTCTATAATCAAATTGCCTTCGATCTATTGTGCTTTTTTCCTGAATACGTCCATACACGCAGAAACCTCAACAAATAAAATAACATTTAAGACCTTTATTTGCTTGTCCAACCCCAGGAGCATAATCACCGGCTAAATTGTAAGATTTAATTCAAATTTTTAAGATTCATTATGAATATTACTACTACTACTACTACTACTACTACTACTACTACTACTACTACTACTAAAGTCTTTTAGATATGAAGAATCTTTCCGTGTGTTTGTCGCCGCTTTTATTTATACGAAATAGAGAAAATATAAACGTATTTCGTGCTTGTCAAACCAAGCATTGTTCATGCTCGTGGTATCATATTCGTTGTATAAGGCTGTTTGAAATGCAATGGCGTATTACCAGATAGGATATAGAAGTAAATATAAATTAAATGTATTTAAATATTATTCGTGTGTTCGGAAAGTAATGACGTTTTACCAGAAAGGATATATATATATATATGTTTTTATATCATTTCTGGTAGAACTTCATTACTTTTCTATTGATTGAAAAAAATGAAATTCAATAGGCACATAACCTATTGAATATAGAGAATATACAAGAACATTCCATCTAAACTATCTTATTTTTTCTTAGGGTTCTTTTGCAGTGTCTACCATTGCATTTTTATGCTGGGAAATTTTATTTTTAACATAATGCTTCGTTTATATAATTAAATTGCTGGCAAAAAAACGTCTTCAGTGATGGTCCTTCCATGGTCCGTTAGATCGTAATGAACGTCAGCTGTCATACTCAAACAGACAGAAGGATAATAGTGGATGGAGACTTGATTTTAGTGTTCTCATTAGTTACTCGTTTAATAATTACCAACTCTTTTCGTTTTTTTGTCGGGGGTGGTGTACAAAACCCATTTTTCATCCATCGTAAAATTGCGATCCAAATATGGAAATTTAGAATTCAGTGATAAACGACTGCCGTTCATGGAGGACATTAGTGTTCGATTCTCAAGCGGTAATTCATGAAGAATCCAAATACTTTTCCATTTGCTTCAGATGTTCTAAGACAGTTGAACATTACACAATAACTTTTGCTAAACATCTCAGATGCTTTGCTATACGTTCAAGTCAATAGATTTTTTTCAAAAGGTCTTCATTCGCAGTAGTCCAGAGTAGGAAAAGAAGGCAAGAAGGAATAACCATCAATTGTAAGACGTCAGAATGTATGGTTGTCAGCAAAAGGAAGAGCTGAAGATACGAACTACAAATTGGATGACACCAAAATGAAGCAAATATAAAAAAAAATCATTATCTAAAGAAATATATCTGTCTCTTTCCGAGATGACATATTGTAATTATTTACATTATTTATATTTTTCGGACTATTGTCCTCATCCATATTGTCATATTTGCGACGTTTGTATGGGATGAGATTGAAATAATAGATAAAGAACATCACTGGAAAATACGAAAACTTAAGGAATCAGCACATATGCTAGACCGCAAAAACCTCCAAAATCGGCCAAGCATAGAAATGAATACAATATCTGAACAAGTAATACGGAGTGCTAGAGAAAAGCAACAATAACAATAATATTGCAATATGAGCTCGGGTATAAAATAATTACTGAGACATTAGTTTTATAAGTCCCCAATATTATCCTTAAGACACATGGCCCAGTGTATAAAAGCGTTAGTTGAATCCCAAAGAGTTCTGAGTTCAGGCATGGCATGTGGAACCAGAACAGTGGACGAAATGAAGGGTTCAGTTCGAAATTCCAATCATCTGAAGGAGACCGGAACATACAACGGTCAAAACGTCGTGAACGACAATAAAGATGAGGAAAACACTGTAAATAATGTAAATAACTAATTAAGTATTTTAATGGGGATGGAAAATACGACCCGATAATCGGATGTCAAAATAAGCCATTCAAAAGTTAAGAAACGTGTCAAGAAACAGGAAAATTTCATTAAACATAAAGAAAAGAGTCGTAAATTGTTATGTAATATTAGTCCTCTTATATAACAGTGAAGAATAGACAGCAGAAATGTGGATCTACAGAAGGATTCTGAGAATGCCGTGGACAAAATAGTAACAAAATATTAGAGAAAATGAAAAGGACATGGCACACAGAAGAATAACTTCTTCCAGAGCAAAGCCTTACAGTCGGCATTTTAAAATCTTTTTGAACCACAGATGTGATATAAACCAGTCTCCTCTATATCCGTATACACCGTTCAGATGTTTTTAATTTCCTCTGTAGCATTACTACACTTACGGCATTCATACAGTATGCAATGACTACTATGTTGCTTTTTCAAAGTTATAATCCTCCTGAAAGACATTATAAATGAGACACTGTCCGATAAGAGAAATGAGAAACTAATTCTAGACAAACATTCTTACTATTCAACCTGAGATCTGCTTTGTTTGGGTGACTCGTAATTCGTAGCATTGAAATAAGGAATTACTTTACGAATATCCCAACGAAACAAAAATTGAAAGGATTGAAAGATAAAAGAATGTAACTGTAAATTTTCATTTCTTATTCTAAGCCATTTTGATGCAAGAAACATTTGTAAATATAAATGGTTCAATTTAAAAAAAAAAATCATAAAATTTCTGATTATTCTTTCTTCCACAACTTTAAATCTTAAGAAATTATCTATTGTAAATCACTTGAAATAATTGACACTTAACAGAGCTATACTGTTTCTTTCCAAAAGGTAGCTTTATTATAATCTCCAATAGATTTAATATGCAAACCTTTCCCCAAATCTACATACCCTTTTTTTAATGTTACTCCTTTTCAGAAAGGTAGGTAAACATTATCACTTATTTTTCTTTATTAAATGTAAATTGACATATCTTCTTAGGAACCATATTACCGTGGCTTCTCGTGGTCTTCCCTACGGCTACCATCTAGTCCAGTCTGGCCTGCTGTTTGCGAAGAAGAGGTCGATTCATGCCTTTTCTCCAAAGAGATGCGCGAAAGTGAACACAACAGCCTAGGCCGGAACTTGAACCCAGTCCGCCGAGCTCACTTCCCGCGCCGATAAACGCACATCTAGGTATCTTTGCGAAAGCTGAAGACACTCCAACCATTATATTTCGAGCGAGTTGCTGCCACTCCGAACCACAGCAGAATTTGTATTCAAGAATATTCAAGAGTATCATTGAACTGAAAAGAATGAACGAAAGCAGCAGAGAACTTTAATTCCTCTCGAACCTGCGACTCTTGGTTTAAAGAACGAAAATGCCTACCAAATAAACTATGATACCTGTCTTATAGCAGGAGTTTCAACAGAACTAGAATAAGTAGAATTAATGTCGGGGCGCTAGCAACAGCATCATGAGCTAAAAAAGCAGTTATATTATTATCAGCAACGCTTGTACTTGTTTCAATAGAAATAATAGCAGCAGCAGTAGTAGTCATAGTGAGAAAAAGAAGGCGGTAAAATACTAGATATTGAATAGTCAACACTTTTCTCCTTCCTGTCACACCCACCAATAGTCATATCATCATCATCGTTGTTGAGTCATCATCATTATGTTTGTCGATAGATCATCATCGTTGTTGTTATTGTTGCGTCTAGTATAATCGTTTCAAATCTATAATAAACAAAAGTTTTAGATAAAGTCAAGGGTTTGTTTTTGTTTTTGTTTTTTTACTATACCGCTATCGACCTACTCTCAATTTGCTTTTGAAGAAATTTTAAAGCTTCCTTCATATAACCCTAGCAAAAGGTATTGTTGTTTTATTGTTAAAGGTGTTTTATTGCTGACAGGGACTTTAGATTTCGTTGCCATCAATTTCTATCTTAGCATGATTTTCGCCAGTTTTTTCTCTAATTTCTTTTAACAATCTTCACAGCCATTAATTCTCCTTGAATAGATATAGTGACGATGATTCATTTAGATTTCATATTGTTCTTGCTTTTATTGTTATTTCCTTTCTTAGTCTTTTAAATGGGAATTTAATGAATTTTATGCTATTCAAGTAATAAGAACAACAGAAATAATTATCTAGTCACTGGAATAATTCTAAATAACATTGTTCTTAATACCTTTCACATAACAATTACTTCACTAAGCGTAGTTTAGTTAGGCGCAGAAAATACAAAAGTGCGGCGCCCATGAGGATCGAAATCACGATAACAGCGAAGTGGGTTGAGATAAATATGGCTAGCGGTAAGGCGTCCAAAATTTACATACGTAGAGCTTTGGCATTTTTTAAGTATCCTCCGAAAATTCTGAAAAGACAAAAATTTATTAAGGGCTAAAAAGGTCAGGAAATAGTGGAGGGGCATGACCGCCAAAGTTCTGAAGGGACACGGCTCATAGAAGCAGATCTTATATCGGGATTTTTGAATTTACTTGAAATATAAACACATACTAGTCCCCTGATGATCCCAACACACACACACACACACACACACACAAATTTACATGCACACACTCACTTACACACAAACTTACATGCACACACACACTTACACCCACCCACATAAACAAATACCCACGCACACAGACACGTGCACACACACACACGCACACAAAGATATATATATATATATATATATATATATATATATATGTATATGTATATATATAGACATACATATATATATATATATATATATATATACGCATTCATGCACACACATAAACACACACAAACATGCACATACATATATGTCTGATACACACACACACAACACACACACACACACACACACACACACACAACACACACAACATATATATATATATATATATATATATATATATATATATATATATATATATATATTAAATAACAAAATTGTGTAGCAAAAAAAAAGTGATTGATCTGACTATTTCTGGGAGATAACGCTTTTAAGGTAAGAAGTCTTTATAAGTAAAGCGCTTAAAGTATCACAAGATAGACCATTATAAGTAACAGATAAAAATAAATTGAATATATTTTTGCTATCGAGAACACGGACAAGTAGATACAAACTCCGCGAAACACAGAGTAGGCAAAGATAAATGAACATATAATTTTATTTTATTATGGTAATGGTAATATTAACAGTTTTCTTATAATTAATTATGCGGCATTCACTGACCGAACAGCCAGTGGTGCTGGCAGTTGACATTTATAAAATCTATCTCTTAATTTTTTTTTCAGGAAAATGGATTTCTCAAGTCCAGTAACTGTTAACGCTCTTTCCAGTATTGGTGGCTGGGAGTATCTTACTTTGAAATCTTTTATCTGAAATAGTATGGAAGGCCAGGCGCTTCATTATGGCTCTTACATCTCTTTATTTGAGTTGTTCTTAAGTGTTCTCGTTTCTGCATATATATATATATATATATATATATATATATATATATATATATATATATATATATATATATATAGTGTGTGTGTGTGTAATATATAATATATATTATTTTTATATATTATATGCGCAGTACTTATTAGATAGAAAACATATTTGTTGATTGATATGAGTTTGACACCCTCTAATCACGCTTTTGCGATCGTCAGACAATCGGCAAAGCTTGAAACCCAGGGTCACAAATACATCAATCCAACCATATATATATATATATATATATATATATATATATATATATATATATATATATATATAATGTTATTTATATTCCATCATTACCGATCTGATCCTGAATTAAGCATACCAATCTTGATGAAGCATTTGGTGGAAGCACCATTCCTCGAAAGACTCTTGGGCCTCAAACTCACACCCGTCCTCAAGTGGAACTCATACGTACGTTCCATTGTAAAGGATGCATGTAAAATAGTCAGCTGTCTGTACCGGTCCAGTAAGTACTTGACCACTCCTGCTATCCACTACTATTACTATTGTCAGATCATGGCCAAAAGTGGAATACTGTTGTCATGTTTGGTAGGGGGAGCTGTCCAGACCTCACGTTGTAGCCTTGATAGAGTTCAAAATCCTCTCCGAGACCTTGTGCGTGATGAACTATTCTCCACCGTTCAACCCATCTCTCTCACAGGCGGGATGTGGCAAGCCTCTCACTACAGTTAATTCCACGGACAATTGCCCGCACAAACTACATTCCCTGGTTCCGTCAAGGCAAACCTTTACTGCAAGAAGACGCCATGCCACTTACAAAGTAGCGAACCACCCACATTACCGCCGTATTCCATCGGTGAGAAATAAGTTCCACTCGAACAGCTTCTTCACGCGTAACACTGCCTCTTGGATCTGAATAACAACAAGATGTTTCCCCGATCACTACAATCTTTTTATTCAAGGCTGGGGGATATTCAACCCTATAGACACAAATGGCCGCCAAACAACGTGAAACTCGCCGTTATATATATATATATATATATATATATATATATATATATATATATATATATATATATATATATATATATGTGTGAGAGAGAGAGAGAGAGAGAGAGATGTGTTTGTGTGTATATATATCTATAAATATATATGGGGATTTTAGATGATTCATCTATGATTACAAATCAAAATAATTTCAAAATAAATTGTAATAATTACTTCAGTTTTCTCCTACGTATTCCTTACTAAATTACAAAGGCGTGTTATACACTGAAATGATTTATATACTTTATATGTTATATTTTTTGGTGGAGTAATGGATAGCAGCTCGGACTGAGGAATCGGGGAGCCAAGTTCGAATTCCAGTGGAATCCATTACATTCACTTACGTGCTAGTACACTTCGGAAAAGTATGAATCCTCTTCTTCTCTCCCCCCCCCAGCTATGGGTAAATAGCAGAAGAGACCGGGTTCTATAGCCTTGGAAGGCAACTGGTTTACTGCCGAAAGAAATGGCAACGTACTCGTCAGTCATGTATCGAAAGGTACATGATCGCCTAAGCGGGTATCATGCATGGTACATAACTGACTGAATATATTTGTCAGCATAATATCGCTTTCAAATTTAGCATTTATGAAACTCTCTGAATAGATATCATTGTAATTGCTATTCTGTGGCGACGGTTTTAGGATCCTCATAATTATTACAATAAAATGATTATTACATTAAAAGTTTCTCTGTTAGGAGAGATGATATGTCGAGCCGACTGAAGACAAACGTCATTTTTTTTTCTCCGTAAATTACAGCCTGCGAATATTCTGACCCAATAAAAGCATTTAACTCTTCATTTTTGTAATGAAAGGAGGGAAAAATAACGTATTAGTCACAACTTATCTAATTTGTTGAAGTCAGCTTTCAGAAAAGTCATTTTCACAGACACACGCATTTTACGTATGTATTTGTTTACATATCTGCCGCACAACCGCAGCAGAAGATACTGATTGTCCACTACAGGCAAAGTCCTTCGATAAATTCTTCGATGACCACCGTGACTGTCCTATGCCTTTGTAATATTTTACCATAAAGGACCCTCTTCTGATATCTATATATATTCTGTTTTTCAGCGTTTGTTAACATATGGACACCAATAAAGGGACATTTTACCTATCTTCTATCTTTTTCATACTATATATATATATATATATATATATATATATATATATATATATATATATATATAGAGAGAGAGAGAGAGAGAGAAGAGAGAGATATGTGTGTGTGCGTGTGAGAATAAACGGATGTGTTTGGTAAAAATAATAATAATTTATTATTGAAGTTGTTGACTCATGGCTAAATTTTTTCCTAACCTTTTTATACTCTTAGTAAATGTTGTCTTCTGTCATCTCTCCTAAATTATGTTCTGCCTTGAATAGAGGAAGATAGATAGGTAAAGTAACTATGAACAGAAACATAGATAGATAGATAGATAGATAGATAGATAGATAGATGTATTCATATATATACACATACACATGCTCCTTAGATAGATAGATAGATAGATAGATAGATAGATAGATAGATAGATAGATAGATAGATAGATAGATAGATGTGTATAACAGTACTGACAGTAATAATAATAATAATAATAATAATAATAATAATAATAATAATAATAATAGCGTGAGAATATGATAATGGTTCTAATGGCGATGGGGAATATCATAGCAATAATGAATAAATATAGCAGGCACAATATGCCCCTGCTCTGATGATCATCAAAATTTGTAATAGATCTGTTACAGCAAAATTGACAATAAAATAAATATGCTGATGAAAATAATGGCGATGAAATTTTATTCCACTTAAAAAATGAGTTTCTATTTATTACCAACTGTTTACTCCATTTTGAAAGGAACAAAAAACCTTTCAAAAAATATGGCTTTAATTACTTACATAAAAAAAACTATCATCCATATATGCATTCAGTCAGCCACTATCTATCGTTCACTCTAATTCAGTTCATTCAATCTATCTATCTATCTATCTATCTATCTATCTATCTATCTATCTATCTATCTATTGTATGCATGCGAGTTTCTATCTACCTAGATATCTATATTTTTTCCATACATGTATGTAAAAGGATGTGCTGAAAATTCTAGGACCGACTAAGTAAACCTTAGCGATAGATTCTGTTTTTGTTTATTTTTGTGATTTTGCTGAGAACATTTCAGCGATTAATCATTTATTTATGTATCTATAAAATATGTATGTATTTGATATAGATATATGTACAATTTTATCTATCTATTCATCTATCTATCTATCTATCTATCTATCTATCTATCTATCTATCTATCTTCATTCTATCTCTATCTATATATTATATATATTTATTTTTATATATCTCTATGTATAACATTTCATTCATCATTATATGTATCTATTATCTATGCTATCTATCTATCTATCTATCTATATATATATCATAAATATTATTCTATATCATTTGTTTCATATATAAGATATTCATATTTGTTCATGATTTCTATCTCATCTATCTATTCTATTCTATCTATCTATCTATTCATCAATCTATCTATCTATCTCATCAATATTCATATATATATATATATATATATATATATATATATATATAGTTTATATTTATATATATCTACATATCATATATATATTTATTTTATTATCTTTTATATAAAATTATTTTATATATATATATATATATATATTTATATATATATATATTCCATTCATTTATCATTCATATTATCTATTTTGTTTTGTTATATATATATATATATCTATATATTTATAAGAATATATTATCTATTATATAGTTATAATATAATAAAATGGCAAAATGATAAATATCATATATGATAAAATTTATATACTTCTATTGAAAAGCATCTAAGATTTCTAATCCAGAGAATGGCATATTGTTATATATATTCAATTTCAAAAAATGTATTGAAAATTAAACTCCAATGAAAAACCAAACATTCATTCTGTATTGTGAATTTTTTCAATTAAAAAAATGACAAAAATATGAATGAAATCTATTCTGTATCTTCATACCAATCCATCATCTATTGATTCATTTATGTTTATATTATCATCATCGATTGAAATGTAAAATTATATCTGTCTTGTGGCCAATTTTTATTATATTCTATCAATCTATCTATCTATCTTTCTATTATTTCACTTATATATATATATATATATATATATATATATATTGAATATATATATATATGAAGTTAAATATATATAATGAAAGAACAATATAGTATATATATATGATATAAAATTTTATATATAAATAAATAAATTATACATCTATATATATTTTATCTAAGAATTCCATATCATATAAAATATCAAAGCAATATATAAAAATATATATATTTATATATAGTAATGTATAAGATAAATATATATATATATAAGATATATATTTATATTATATATATACATATATAAAATTTATTATATATATATATATATATATATATATATATATATATATATATATATATATTATCTATATGCATCTATTTCATATGGATGATTTTTCGAAAAAATATATAATATATATTTTTATATATATATATAAATATATATATATATATATATTATATATATATTCCTATATCTCTATATAAATATCTTTCCGAAAATGTATATTTTTTAAAGATTAAATTTATAAAAATGACGTTTAAATTATTGTTTTATTTCTTCTTCAAAAACAAATTGAAAATATTTTAAATCAGCTCAGAAAAAAAAAATTAAGTCGAATTTCCTTAAGTACTTACGAAAATTTAAAAAGCTACCAAAATAAAAAAAAAAATTAAATAACGAAATCATTTTCAAAATATATTAATATTGACTATTCTATTCTTCCAAAACTTTCTGTGTTTAAAAACTAAAAAAATTGAAAATTTTATTTATTTAAATATCTTGTCCTTCCAAATGGAGAAGTTTGACAAAATCAATAGTAAAAATATTTATTATGTTAAATATTAATTACAAAAATATAATCAAATCATATTGCAAAACTGAAATTTTTTTATAATATTTTTTGTTTTGCATCAAAAAATTATTCATTAAAGAAAAAGATGATTTTTGTATTCCATTTTGAAATTGAAAACAAATTTTGTTTAAAGAGAATTGAATAGCATTAAAAAAAAAATGAAATAATGTATAATAAAAAATAGTTATTAATATAAATGGAATAAGCGATTGCATAACTGGAATGGAAAATTTTAATTTGTCAGATAAGAAAATGAATAGTTAAAATAATAATTGTTTTTTTTTTTTTTTTTTTTTTTTTTTTTTTTATATAATCTCATACAAATATTAATAAGTTCATTTTTTTTTAAAAAGATTAAAATTTGCTTGCTAAATTTAAAATTTTATCATATGAATGTCTTTAAATTTATTCTTTTAACTATTTATCAAATTTCAGTAATATAAAAGAATTTTTATTATTATACAGAGAATCTGATGAGACTCAAAAAATATCTTGAAAGGCCTGTTAGGAATAAAAAATATATTAAAAGTGACCATTGAGAAAATTGAAATTTAAATTTTAAACCCTAAATACTATAAACTATTTTTAAAAATATTATCCAATAATATTTTCTACTGAAATTGATAAAAAAAATATATATATATATATATATATATATATATATATATATATATATATATATATATATATATATATATATATATATTTGTATGTATTTATGTATGTGTGATGTGTGTATACATATTTATATTGTTATAAATATATGAATGTGTGTGTTTTTTTTAGGTTGTTAAACAAAAATTTTTTTTACCTGACTAATCAAGTTCGTTTTTTCAATCAATTTACTGTTTTCTTTTGTAAATAAAGAATTTTTTTTCATATTTATTCAATTTTTATGTCAAAATTAACATCATTTTATTATTCTAATCAATTTCTTTCATTACTCACTAATTTTTTGAAAAATTTTTGTAAATATAATGTTAAAAGCCACTTTTTTTTAGCTTTATGAAATTTATGATTTAAAAACAAGAATTATTTATTGAATAAAAGGAAATTTATAAATAAGAATATATAATTGTACGGAACAATTTTATAAATAGTATTATTCAACGTGTTTATAAATACAATTAAATTTGTTCTTTCAAACACTAATTGTGAACGATAACAATATTTTTTTTTTAAATTTATATAAATTGAATTATTGTTTTTTATAATTTCAAATTTTATTAATTTTACTGTTACTATAACCTATACTATAAAATTAATTACTTAAATATAAACTTTTTTTCAATAATAAAATCATTTGAAAATATTTTTTTTGGAAATCTCTCAGGTAAAAGGAGGTTCTATGATAGATTTGTATTAATATCTTTAATTATTATTTTGTAAAATTATTATAATTATTTTTAATTTTTTATTATTTTTTTAAAAATTATTTTTTTTGTTGTTGTTGTTAATATTGTTACTGCTGAGTTATCTGATTTTTTGATTTACTTTAATTATATTTTTTTCCGTTTTAATTTTAGAAGAATTTTTTTGAATGTAAATGGCAAAAAACATGAAAAAAAACATCAAAAACTATCCCTTGTTTTAGATTGTTGAAGTTTGAAATGAATCAGATTTAATCATTTTTTTTTGAAATATTTATTTTATATATATATATTAAATATATTTATATATTATATATAATATTTTGTTTTAATTGGAATTTTGGATTCATTCAAAAATCCATTTTTTCCATTAAAAGTCTTTTCTTTAAAAATTTTCATTTTAATTATTAAAGATTTAGATTTAAGAAATGAATAAATTTAATAAATGTCGAAGATGAAGGTTTAAAATTATTTATATAGATATCTAAAAAATATTAGCATTGTTTGGAAGTATTTTTTTTTTTTTTTAAAAGATTTTATTTATGATTTGTTCTTTGCAATTGTGGTATCCAAATATTTTTTTTTTTTCACATTTCAGAATTTATTTTGTATTTGATGCCAAAATTGACCAATTAAAAGAATTATGTTATTTTTTATTTTTATGAATATATAAAGTATTATTATCCAAGACATCAGATTTTTTAAATTCATATGGTTAATAGTTAAAATTGATTTGAAGTAAAATTAATTTTACTGATTGAATTTTCAAACCAATTTTAACTGATAAACCAATTGTCCCAGAATGGAAAGGCAATGAGAAAATTTGATTTTCAGTAACTTTTTATATTTTTTTATATTAATTAATTTACAAAAATATGCAAAATGTCCTCTTGTTATTTATTTATACCTATCAATAATACTGTCTCTTGGACGGTTTCGCATCTCTATAGAATTTTATTGCTATTTATTATTATTATTATTATCATTATCATCATCATCATTCGATTTCTGCTATGGACACACTACCTACCAAGTCTGCGGAAAGACCTAAGGCAGGTCGTGGTGTGTTGTTATGGCCACATTTCATGTTAATTTTTTTTTTTTTTTTTTTTTTTCTCCGATGAAGTTGCTAGCGTTACATAGACAAAGTTCTCCTTAGTGTGTGTGCTGTACTTAATAAGACAATTTTCTGTATGTCTCTTAAGCTGGGGTTTCCAGGGATTCTTTCAATGTGTTGTTTTGTTCCATTTTTTATAATTCCAAGTGCACCTATTACCACTGGTATTATTCTTGTTTTCAATTTCCACATTTTTTCTATTTCAATTTCCAGGTCTTTGTATTTTGATAGTTTTTCAAATTCCTTGGTTGCTATGTTACAATCCGCTGGACAAGCCATATCAATTAGTAGGCAAGTTTTTTTCTTTCTGGTTTTTGACAATAATGTCCGGCCTATTTGCTTCAATTTTTCTGTCTGTGTGGATGGTATAATCCCATAGAATGGTGACATCTTCTATTTCTGTAACCGGCGCTGGCCGATGTTCATACTAGTGTTTGCTTACATTTTCCAAAGTGTTTGCACATTGTCCAGTGTAAGTATTTTCCAGCTAATTAATTTGTAAGGAGAATGTTTGTGTACGGAAAGAACAACAGAAACGTCCATGATTACTATCGTAAAAAAGGACATGAAGGAAAAAATAAAAACTGCTTCACCGACATAAGTAAAAACCTACTAACTTGACCCAGTGTTACGTCTTACAGTTTTCTCTCTTTCTCTCTCTCTATTTTTATTATTATGCGCTTTTCTTCTTTTTTTATCGATCTTGCTTTAATTGGTTCGACTAAGAATCTTCCATCCCACTGAATTATTGTGAATTCTCCAACTCGTGAGACTTATGAAGTTTTAGTCGACAAACAAAACTTTATTCTCGGTGAATTATCTCTAACAATATCCAACCCGATTATTGAAAACGGCGAATTCGAAATTTGAACGTGAGATTATTTTCTGTAAATATATACATTTATTGTCTTTATAAATTACTGTCTTTATAAAATAAAAAAAAAATGTTATTGATTATTGATTCAGGATTTCGGTAAGCAAGCAAATCCCCAGGAAATTATTCAGATTTGTAATTCAGTCAGTTATGTACCATACGTGATACACGCTTAGGCGATCATGTTTTTCGATACGTAACTGAGGAGGCAGATTTTTTCCCGCAGTAGGTTGCCATTTCTTTCTGGGTTAGACCAGATGCCATCCAAGGCTATAGAACCCAGTCTGTCATACTATTTACCTATAGCTCAGAGAAGAGGAGGATTCATACATTTCCCAAGTGATAGAGCCCATAAGTAAATGTAATGGATCCGACTGGAATTCGAACTCGGCTCTCCGATTCCTCAATCCGAGCCGCAATTCATATTTAAATAAATACTCAAAAGGTTAAAAAGCGTGAGAAACGTTTATCACATATTGATTTTAATAAGTAATAAATATTTCGTGGAAGTTGTGTTTTGTATGATCAGGACATTTCTTTTATATATATATATATTTTCTATAATAGGAAATTTACATTAAAGCGTTTACATTTTACAAGAAAAGACTTTTATAGTCACGTCTTAGAAACTTTGACACTAATAAGCATGTTGAACCAAGAGGGACAGAGAAAACAGCGCACAACTGTCCTAACGAGCTGTTGGAAGAACAGGGATTAGGGGGGGGGGAGTAAAAATACAAAGACATGTAATTGTTGATAGCAATGGTCACCCTCGTTCTGAAGGGTAATGATAATTTGATTTGCTGGCTAATATAGATATTTTATTAATGTGAAATAACGGAAGAAAGTAAAATGTATCGACCTCTAGGCAACGCTCTTGATAGTCATACCTGGATTAGATTACTAAAAAGCCAGATTAAAATCTCATTTTTATAAAGATTAACTTGTTTTAATAAAAACTGTGTTGGTGTGTTTTGTATATCGTGTGCTTCCATTCGCACACAAACGCGCACACGCATATATATATATATATATATATATATATATATATATATATATGTATGTGTGTGTGTGTGTGTGTGTGTGTGTACGCGTGTGGGCGTGTGTTACTAGTGTGTGTGTGTGCGTGAGTACATCAATGTTGCATGAGTGTTGTATAAATGAGACAAACACAGAGACAGAGAAATTTTTAAGCTTCTGAAAAGTTCTCAGCTCGACCTACCTCCGAAAAGTCTGACGAAATGAAAAAATATCAGAATTTGCTTGTTTTTTTTTTTTTTTTTTAAATATGTCGGGTTGAGTTCTCTTCGGCACCCAACTTATCTATCTATCTATCTATCTATCTATCTATCTATCTATCTATCTATCTGGATCGCACGCACGCACGTTGAACACACGCAAATATATATATATATATATATATATATATATATATATATATATATATATATCGAGAGAGATATTTAGTGCAAGAGAGAATAGTGAACGCTAAAATGTTCACAGCTCCGACCTATTTCCTAAAATCTGACCAAATATATATATATATATATATATATATATATATATATATATATATATATATAGAGACACATTAATATCGAATGTTGACAGTCAGTTTCATGCTTGAACGCTAACTTTATAGCCTGAAGACTGCATTCAAGTATGAAACAGGCTGTATCCATTCGGTCTTAAACTCAGTGTCCATTTTATATTTACATACGCTCTGTCCCAGATATTGAGTCCGTTAAGCAAAAAATATAGCAAAAGTTAAAATTATATGCATTATTGATCATAAAATAACAGTATACAAATATATACATGGACGGATTAGTAAGTATCCTGACATATAATTATTTGCTGAGTTTTTCTCTGGAATGTTCTCTCTATAATTCACTATGCATAGGGCTAATATTTGTGACTGAATTATGTGCCGTGACACAGAAGGTGATTTTCTTGAAAAGTAAATATTATTGCGGAAAATAAATTAATTTTTCAGTACGAAAGATTGATATTCGCATATATATATATATATATATATATAGGTTGGATTAAACAGTTTTAGACAATAGTGTTTCACGCTATTTGCGATCGTCAGACAATCGCAAATAGTATGAAACCCAGAGTCACATACTAACACCAATCCAACTAAATATGTTAGGTCTATCAATGATATTGATCGTTTTCCAATAAGTACCGCGCATATATAATATATAAATAATATATATAAAAAATGCGTATATATATATATATATATATATATATATATATATATATATATATATAAAATTTTTGTGCTCATAATTAAACATTTTCATGGAATGTGCAATTATAAAAATTTTCTGTTTTTTTTTTTTTTTCACACACACACACACACGCACACACACATTTTTATGTATATATATATATATATATATATATATAAGATTTAATTAACACTAAATAAGCTAAATTTGACACTTCTTAATTGGAATGTGAGCGTTTCTCTTGTTTTAATTTGTTTTTCGGTATTAATGAACCAGACTAATTCTGCGATGCAAATAAAGTCGAAAATATTGGAGTTGTTTAGACGTCGATTCTACCAGCACAGTGCGTGGAAAAATTAATTCTGACAAAAACAGAAGTAAAAATCTAGTAAATGCAGAAAGCTCATAACTTGCGCTAATTCATCAGCTCGACAATTAGGCTATGGTATCTGACTGGATTATTCATCACGACTTTCATTCGATATTAAATTCATTCTGTTTTTTCACCCACGCACGCTTTGCTATTGTGAACGATAATCGTTTGCGTTTTGTCTGTGTTGTCGTTCAACAAAAAAACAACATTTGACCCATCATGAAAAAAAAAAACACGAATAAAGAAAAAAAAATGAATGAAATAAAATGTTCACTATTAAAAATATCTTCCCTCTGTATCCTGTTTTCTTATGTAGATACATTCATGATTCGTCGAAGAAAAAGTGCCGTATTTTCTACAATGTAAAACACTTTTTTAATGACTTGACGTAGTTTTCCTCTGCCTTTTCTCTTTTCTACAAATCATTTCATGGCAAATTTTCTGATTAACTTTCTTCCTTGGTGTCTCCACTGCATGAATTTAAGTGCGCTACTAGATTGGCAAGTAGGCTCACCGTCTTACTACTGAACTAGCTAGATGCAACCGTATGTTCTATTCTAATAGCTTCTTTTCTCGCGCTTCCCACATGTGGAACTCTCTTCCGATTTCTTGCTTCCCTGAAACTTACAATCATAAAAAAATTACATGCAACACCAATCTCCTTGTGTCTTCCTGAAACCGGTTATGATATTATACTTTCTCATTATTATATATATATATATATATATATATATATATATATATATATCAAATAACGTGTGTATCTAACTTGATTGTGTGTTTGTATATATGTCTATGCGTCAGTGTGCTTATGCATCTCTCTGTCTGTGAATGTTTAGTTTTATTTATTGTACGTTTATGATGAGTACTGCTGACTGATATAATATTTCCTCAACACTATCCCAGTCACACTCCCTACCACAAACTTCCAGTTGACGATTTAAGGCTGCCACTTTCTTTGATTTTGGCAGACTTCAGTCGGGCTAAATTAAAATTAACCTTTTCACTTGATACATGGTGCTAAAAAACCTTATGCTGTACGGAAGAAATTATTTCAAATTGACATTTGAAAACAATAAATTGAAATAAAAGTGTGTTTTTTTTTAAACCAGGGCATAGAAGTTACTATAGATTTTAAAAAGATTATTTATAAAATTAAAACAAGACATACATAGCCTATTAAGTATGTCTCTAGGTCAGATAGAGCTCTCTCAGATCTACGTAACCCGTCTAGCCACTTTAATTTTATTTAATTCCTTTTTTTACTTATTTTTATTTCTTTCTTTCCTTGCATTTCGGTCAATATTTTGAGAAACGGTTTTAAAAAAGACACAATTTTGAATCCAGCTAAAGTCAAGGATGAAAACGACGTACTACGAGATATGTTTGTTGCTTTGAAATAGATATACTTGAATGCTGGCTTACTTGGGCTAAGCCCGACCCCGGAAGTCGCCAGTGATATATATATATATATATATATATATAATCGTAATATTCAACTGTTGATTCTTCCATATTTACATAATTTTAATATTTTAAAACGGTTTTGATTTATAATCTAAAGTACATTATTTATAGCCTTTTATATTTCCTACTGGGGTCATCAGAATAAGGGTGTGTATCAAATATTGTGTATATTTGAAATTATTGAATCAGTAATGCAATAATAAGAGTTTAAGATACAGTCTGATATGTTTTATTTTTTTTTGTTTGTTTTTATTTCACCCCAAACAAGTATAGCATTAAGATGCACGGGATTACTGGAAATAAAAGGGAATGAGAAAGCTTTAGCAGCAGGAACTGCAAAATCAATCCTAAACAGAAAACTAAGGATAGATCTCTACTCCAATTCAAAAGAATTTCAAGGAATGTGAACTGGACGATAGGCGAACCTATCAACTCCCATTTTGTGGCTGTTTTTGTAAAAGGTAATTTTATATGCCGTGAGATAGACTATTTGTATTTATATGTAATAATCTCAAAAATCCTAGGTCTGGTATATTTCACTGAGCAGTCTAATGAGCTAATATTTACCCAAGCATCATCGACAAGCATACATTAATATTATATGCCATAATATAGGATATAAATGAGCTGTCAATAAAATTCAAATGGATGTTCAAAAACCCATGAATTCTGTAGTTAGTAAGAATTAAATCTTTTATAGTGTTTGTTTTATTCCAGAGAAAATTCCGGTCGAGTACTAATTTCTTCTGTTTTAAACTCTAAAGAGGGAGAAAAAAGTTCATAATGACTCTCTTCAGTGGCATAACATTAAATATTCTGCCTATCTTATTGCATCAGTATCCAGAATAAAAGACTTATGGTTCAAAGCGAACAGATTCTAGCCTTCGAAATTGTCTTGATATGTTAGTGAATGAAGGACAGTATCTTCACAGATGAATAAGAGACTTCAGGCAAAAGAAATGGGGTTCTACAGTGAATTCTAGACGGTCACTTCACAGATGAAGAAGAGATTTAGGGTAGCAGAAATGAGGTTCTACTGGACGGCAACTTTGCAGACGAGGGGATGAGACAACAGAAAAGGGGTTCTATAATGAATGCCGGACGATCGCTTCCCAGATGAAGAAGAGACTTTAGGCAACAGAAATGGGCTTCTACAGAGAATGCTGGACAATTACATCACAGCTGAAGAAGTAACTTGAGGCAAATGAAATGTAGTTCTACAGTGAATGCCGGACGATCGCTTCCCAGATGAAGAACAGACTTAAGGCAACAGAAATGTGGTTCTACACTGAATGCATGACGATCACATCACAGATGGAAAAGTGACTTGAGACAACAGAAATACAGTTCTATATCATGCTGAGAATACCATAGACTGAATATGTGAGTAAACAGGAAGTTTTACAGAAAATGGCAGAATATTTAGACTATTGAAATTTCTAGGACAGCCGGGTTGGAAAATTTGACACTCACCGGGCATATTAAATCCAACTGAGACATAGAAAAGCAGCAAATAATCTAAAAGGCGTGGTTGTCAGAACAGGGATTACGGGAGATAACCAAAGGACGAAACTTAGTAAGAATTACCAAGGATAAAAAGACGTGTAGAGTTTTGATCACCCACACCGTGAAGGGACACAACTTATAGAAGATTATTGTATCGAAGAGGTAAAGTTCATTATTTGTCGTCATGCTCCTTGCAATCAGTTAGCATTCTTGAACGATTCATTGTCTTCAATGCAATAATATTGCAAGTCTTTACAAAAAATTCCCAGTGATGCATAGAGGAATAGTTATGTTCACACGAATGAATAGCTGAATAAAATGGTCGAAAGTGATTTCTCTAGAAACTGTGTCTGCTTATATAATTTTTGCTTGAAGTTTCAGTGGTGATTTTGTGATTAATGAAAAGCTGACTAAACATTAAAACTGTACAAACAAAAAGAATGTTCGTTCTTCTGTTGCAGCCTGATACATTTTTTGTTTATTTTGTTTCCAGATTAAATTACATAGTGTTACGATGAGTCTACACTAAACCCCGTTTGCATTACCCACACTTGATCAATATCAAATATTTTATGTTGCATGAATTCTCGTATAATGACACCATATATAGTATAACTTAACTCTGATTTCCAACAAAATAACGTGGATTAAACTTATTTAAATATGATGTTTTTAAATGATGCGAAAAACAAAGGATTACTAGAATATGTGAAGTATTTAAAAAAAATTCTATATGAATGAAAAATAGCATAATAATTCTGGCAGTTAATCAGTTATAAGAATAACTGAACACAAAACTATTGTTTTATCAAATAATAAATTGTATCTTTAAAGAGATATTTTCGTATTAATAAGGTTGCGTAAGGTTCATGGAAATATGTTTTATTAGTTCCAACTGCAAAACATTACTATTCCTACAAACACGATACAACTTAAAATTAATATTCCGTTGGCTTAAAAAAAAGTTGAAATTTACTAATCGCTATATTTATATGTTAATCAAATTTTATGTCAGAAAAGAAGTTTGAAATTTGACAGTGAGAAAAAGAGAAATATAAAGAGACGGATAGATGAATGTGAAGAAAGAAAGAAAAAAGAAAGAAAGAAAGAATAAATAAATAAATAAAGGCGTTTTAAAGAAAGAAAGAAAGAAAGAAAGAAAGAAAGAAAGAAAGAGCACTGTAGTTAGCCTGCTAACAAATGCGATGGGAGAAAATCGATGTACTTATTTACATAGACAAAATGGAAACAGAAAGAAAAAGAAAGAAAGCGAGAACGAATAAATAAATGAGAGAAAGAAAGAAACAAACAAACAAAGAATGAATGAAAAAAGAAAGAAAGGAAGAAAGAAAGAATAGATAAAAGCGTTTTACAGAAAGAAAGAACGCTGTAGTTAGCTTGCTAGCAAATGAGATGGAAGAAAATTGAGGTACTTATTTAGATAGACAAAATGGAAATAGAAAGAAAGAAAAAAGAAAGCGAGAACGAATAAATAAAAGAAAGAAAGTAAGAAAGAAAGAATGAATGAAAGAAGGAAAGAGAGAAAGAAAGAATAAATAAAAGCGTTTTACAGAAAGAAAGAACACTAGTTAGCTTGCTAACAAATGAAATGGAAGGAAATCGAGGTACTTCTTTAGATAGACAAAATGGAAACAGAAAGAAAGTAAAAAGAAAGCAAGAACGAAAAAATAAATGAAAGAAAGAAAGAAAGAATGAATGAAAGAAAGAAAGAAAAAAAGAAACAAAGAAAAAGAGAGAAAGTAAGCGAATAATGGAACTAGCTAAATAGAGAAGAGAAAATGCGGCAGCTATCTAGCAAAGTAGATAGATGGGTAAAGAAAACGGAGACAGAGAAATAGACAGACTGATAGATAAGCAGATAAATAAATACACAGACAGACAAATGGATAGATAGATAGATAGATAGATAGATAGTACGTTAAAATAATCAAGTATTTGAAAATAAAATTGTATATCTGCTTTTCTTTTTAGCAAAATGTTAAGAAACGATCGTCCGTTAAGTAGATTGTGCAAATGTTACCCTTTAAAACGTATCTAGATTAAAAAAAGACTATTATTTAAACTGGCTTGTCCACTTTCGATACAGTTAAATGTAAACACAACACCTTCAAATAACATGACACGAACCAGGTTTTACTGCTCGCTATTCCCGCATCCACATACATTTCCACATATTTTTAATATTGTGGACCACTCACCATATTGTAATGATGAGCAAACTGGGTTCGCGTAATGCAGTTTCTGTGTCGTGAGATCGAACCTTATTGCGTAAACCATGCGTGTCATTTTGTGATAATACTAAGCTAATTTTAGTAATAAAACTATATTTTAACATCGACTATTTAGCGACGTTCAATTCAATTTGACGTTTAGATATACGAATAATGTGAAAACTTTCTCAGAGTTCACCTGTAGAAAAAAAAAAAAACAATATTTCTAACTGTAAAGGGCAATAGGAAAACTGCAATAGTAATTGACGTAATTATCAGTTAACAGTATGAAAATAGCGTTCTCTAAATTCTTCCAGTTGCTAAGGACATTTTGTTTTAGTTATTATTAGTTATTTTATTTAATAAATTCATTTCGTTTTTGCCTTGAAAAAGTCCATATTTGACGGCTTCCATTACAGTTTTCTTATTATCTTTTACATTTACAAATATCCGAATAACTTTTTTAATACATTTACTAGGTAATCAGTTCGACAGCCGCTAGTAACATTCCCTAGCAACATGTTCACTAAAGCAAAGTATTAAGAAAAAGCGAAACAAAGAAAATATTCCTGAACTCTTAGATAATATCAGTTCTCCTACATGGAAGGAAAAGCTTGACAAGTTCTTCATGGATGAGGTAGAGACAAGAAGCAAGAGAAATCTGGTTCTACAGAAGGGTTTTGGGAATAACATAGACCGAATATGTGAGCAACGATGAAGTTTTAGTGAAAATGGAAACAAAAACTAATACTTAATATCAGAAAATGAATTGAAATGTTTAGGAAAAAAGTGCGTGAAAAGTTTAGGACTCACTGGATTGATTGAAGGCAAGAAAGACAGAGGGAAACAAGCTGTAGCCTACCTAGCGAACTTGAGTAAATAGATGGAAGAGCAAAAAGAAAAAAAATATTAAGAGCTGCGAAGGAAAGGAACCCGTGGAGAGCCATGACAGACAACATCCTGAAGGGATGCAGCACAAAGATGCGGAAGATAAAGAAGATGAATGTTTAGTAATGTATGGATGACATCCTTACATTTATATTATTATGTATTTATGTATGCACACACCACCTTCTTATATATATATATATATATATATATATATATATATATATATAGTTTTTTAAATACCATATACCTTCAGGACATTAGGTATCAGGTGGCTCACTATAAAATATAATTTTATTACCAATGAAATACTACAACTTTTGGGGAAAAAATGTGGGGTAGATACTCGTTGCTTTCTCTATGGTTACTGATATGAGTTTATTTTTCTCCTACACTGAGCATCACCAAAGTTAAGAGAGCCTAGACTACCGAGATATTTAACCCATATCTGAAGCGGTAACAGGTAGATTCATGTCTTTTTCCCTAAAAATATTAATGCGAAAATGGAAATTGAATGTTGACCAATTCCTGTTTCCATATTGATAACTGATAGGCTACATACAAGTCTAATCTTTCTCTCTCTCTCTCTCTCTCTCTCTTGTATATATATATATATATATATATATATATATATATATATATGTGTGTGTGTGTGTGTGTGTGTGTGTATACAATTGAAAATAAGATATAATACAATTTATTATAGGAATGATACTAATATATTTCGCATATTGTTTACATGTGCATGTAATTGATAAACAAACAATTTATTAATAAAATGATGCTAAAAAATTAAAACGAAATTTCTATCTTTTAATCATCATAGATAACCATTTTTGCCCTCTATCACTAGGGCTGATGTTATCCCCACCCAGACGAGCAACTCATTGCACGTTCATAGTCTCACGTGTTCCACTGACATGAAATGGATTGATTATATTGAATCACTTACTATATCTGCCGATAGAAAAAAACTGGTTCACTGAGTCGTACTAGACAATCTTTCTCACCAGAATCACCTTGCACATTTTTAAATCTACCATTCGTGTCTGCATTGAGTCATGTTGCCAAATCAGATCTCGTGTTCCTTCTATTTAGGAGATTCAGGACAAAATCCAAAGTAGTGTCTGTAATATTACCAATGCAGACCTGGCATCTCGACTTCAGTCCCTTTCCAACCGCCATGGCCTGGCTTCTCTCTGTCTTTTCTATAAATATTTTCATGACAGTTGTTTTAATGAACTCTCGTCGTTGGAATCTCGAACGCATGAATTCAAATGTACTACTAAATTGTCAACTCGGTCTTATGGTTTTAATGCTGAAATGCAACCGTAAGTTCTATTCTAATAGTGTCTTTGTCCGCACTTCCCGATTGTGGAACTCTCTTCTGGTTTCTTAGTTTTGTACCACCTTCTTCTTTTATGTACTGTCTCTTCAGGATGTAGAAGAAAATGGCCCTCCACATCTTCCTGTTACTTGTAGCTCTTGGTAATTTTTTTTCTTTTTGTTATTTCTCCTAAGCCATGTTCTACCATCCATTTAATCAAACTCATCAAGTAACTTACTCGCTGCTTCCAAATGCAACGTCAATCGCCATTTTCTGTCTTCCTGAATTCTGTTCTTTTATTGACCTTTCTTGTTAAATTTTTCTCATATTATTTACTTGCAGTAAAACCTTCAGTCTTTGTGGAATTTGCTAGTATGATAAATATTTATGGTTAAAAGATAAAATATATATAGTTTTTCAAATTCCATGTCGTTTCAGGATGTTGGGATAATTGCATTTTTTTATGACATGACTTTCAGGGAAAACTTGTTGGCTGGTTTCTCGTTGCTTTCTCTACAGTTATTGAAATCAGCTTAGTTTTTCACCTACTATGGTTACCACACAAGTGTAGAGAGACTTGTCTATTATGACATTTAACCCATATCTCAAGAGAGAACAGTTAGAATCATGTTTTTTTCTCAAACAAGTCATGAGAACCCATTTGAATTGCAGAAAATGCAATTTGGAAAGATAAAGCCAAAAAAGTGTCGATGCAATGGGTTCATTTTGATCTAAATATTAATGCCATTCTCAGCTCTTTGGATTTTGACGAAATTAAATCTTCCTACTTCCTTATCAAACATATTGTAATGATAAAAAACAAAAAAATGAAAATTTATTTTCAAAATAATCTACCGGATGGTAGCTGCTCTATAAACGCATGTAAAAACTTCATTCACTCTATCTCGTTTTTCCTCAGTATTCTGTCAGATAACAAGCAACCGTCATCTTTAGAGAGATAAGAGCGAGTCTCATGGAAATTGCTTAAAAAGGACGGCTGTGTATTTGTTTTGTCTTGTTTCGAATTGATATATGATAAACCTTTCTATTTTCTTCAGATAGAAGCGGACTGTCAATGTCATTCAACAACCAGAAACATTTGTTACGTTAGAACAATTATTTCAACTTATCAGTCAACAGAAGTTAGTTCTTACTCTTAAAAAATATGTAGAATGAAAGCATTTAACTTACTTGTAGTTATTCTACGAATGTAGACATTATTTTATGGCGTTTAAGTTTAGTAAAGTACACTTAATTAAACATTTTCTTTATTTTCTTTATTGAAATTTTAATCTGAAATATCTTTGTGATATATGACAAAGTTCCTCTTAAGTTTTCAGACTACTAAATTTCTTGTTAAATTCAATTTTAACTTTGTTTCTCATGTCTTGGTGTTTATGCTTTTCACTCTCCTTAAACTCTGTCTGTCCTTGGACACATTTTTCTATAGTGATAGATTTTATTCTGGTTATAACTCTTAATAAGTTATGCTTCGAGTTAGGCTAGTTTAAAAAATAATTGAAACCCAACTTAGCCGATAACTTAGAACTCAGAGTTCAAGATAACGCAGAAATCAAGATATAAACTATTAATTTTCCAGTCAAATCTCTCTATTTTCCGTTCAGAAATAAACCCAGATCTATGTAATGATGAAAGACTGTAGCAGTTAGTACATCTTTGTCCATATAAAATATACGATTGCTTTTTGGCATAAAATCATAGCGCAGTAAAAGTAACGCCTTTTTTTTTTCTTTTTATTTATTACCTTTTATTGAACAAAAATCCAGCAGTTTAAGATGGCTCCAGATTACCTATGGCTTAGGCGTTCGGGAATGAGTAAAGCAATTTCGAGCTGAGATGGATAAAAAGACGTGGAGCAATTGCGTGGCCATCACGATCACTAGACATAACACCACTTGCCTTTATCTACGCGGTGTGTACTGAACTATCTTTTTTACAAGCTTAAACTGAAAACAATTCTTGTATTAAAACAAATAATTTCTTATAAATATTCTGAAATTAATATAGAAACGTGTCAAATGATTTGTAGAAATGCTGCTGATAGGATTCAGCCTTATATTGCATACGAAGGGGAGTATTTTGAACATGTCAAATAGTTCGTACATCCGAACAAATCCTATTGTTTTGATTTGACACTACTTATATATTTTATTAAACTACTGGAATTTATTATTGTTAAATATAAGTTAATAAATAAGAAAAGGTCTTTATTTTTGTCGCATCTTGTATTTATATTTATTATAGCTGAATGAATTGGTGGTAAAAGTGGAAAACAAGGGTGGCGTTTAGTTGGAGCAAAATTTAGATGAATTAGTATAGTGATGTCGCATGCAAAACTAGTTGAGCCATTTTTCATTTTATTCGGCTCGTACAGAAATCCAATTTATGGTTAAATAATGAATTGTACATATTCTTTGCAGGATACATTGTGAGTCTGTTAATGTTAGGGGATTTTTTTCAAAGAACTTATATTGTCAAAGAAATAACACTTTATCCTATATATTATTATTTACTAAATATTTTTTATACTAATTATTTTTTAATATGTTGCGTTTTTTCTCTCAAACAAAGCAAAATAAATGGTCGTAATTGCGAACATTTAAAATATATATATATATATATATATATATATATATATATATATATATATATATATATATATATTTATTAAAGACATTTTATTTATGTTTAACGTTGTTATTTTATAGATACAAGTATTTAAGCAAATGCTCTGTTTAAGATAAACAGTATTAAATAACATTTACCGGCCTGAATGTCGAAAAATTTCATAGAAAATATTCGTTCATAGACAATATTTTCTAAAAATTTCTCGACATTCAAAATGTTATTTAATACTGTTTATAAATAGAGCATTTGTTAAATACTTGTATCTATAAAATAACGTTAAAAAAATAAAAATGTCTTTAATAAATAAATTGTCGGACCTTGTCCATTTCTTAACATATATATATATATATATATATTGTAAATATCTAGTTTTGGAATGTTCAGACCAGGGGATAATCTTTCGACCGCTTGAGCAAACGCTAGATACGTAACAGGCTCAATGTAAAGTTTATGGTTGTGTTTATGAAATTAGGATAATATAGAAAGGGTTGATATAAATGAATGTAGAAAAATTACAAACACAAAATGAAGTTCATTAAATAGTATCATCAGTTATATTGTACGATCTACTTTCTTCTATTTAGTTTCAATAATCACTGTATTTCCTGAATCATAAAAATGTTTTAAATATGCTTGATGTCAATCCCACACTTGGAACCTCACCGCCTTCTCATTGTTCTTAATTTTACGTAATTTTTCCTACTATATTTTATTCCTGTTTTCTTTTATGCAACGTCTCTACCTGAACGCTGTGATCTTATTTAATATCTATGTATTTTTTCCTCAATACATGTAGATAGTTCGCCTATCGCCCAGGTCATACTCCTTCCCGGTCTTTTGACCAAGAGCTTTATTCTTTGTTTCCTGTTTAGAATTGGGTTTCCGGTACCTTCAACTCTATGCTTGTAGCGTCTCCGCCTGAAAACAGACATTTTCTTTACTAATTATTTATTTATATTTTTCTTCTCAAAAGAACTAGATAGGCTTGCTTATCGCCCGGTTCACACGCCTTCACAGTTTTTTGAAGTGGAATATATATTATCCCATACTTCCTGTTTAGGATTAGGTTTCTGGTTCCTTCTGAAGTCTATTTAAACTCTATGCCTCTAACGTCTCCGCCTGAAATCTAAAATTTTATTTACTAATTATGTATTTCTCTTAATATGAGTTGATAGGTTCGAACTCCTCACCTGTCTTTAGAAGAGGAGCAGATTTTTAAGCTTTGTTTCCTATTTAGGATTAGTTTTTCCAGTTCATTCTAAAGTTTTTTATTCTCTTTCACACCCATTAGTCTCTTAATGTCATTATCGTCTTTCTAGGGGTAAATTAATTTTAAAAAAGGACTGCATCTAATCCGATGGCATTATGATTACTTTATTTGAATTCAACAGGAAATGACAGCAGTCAAGTCACCTCAATAGAGAAGGAATGGACAAGGATTCTGATGGTGAATGCCAAAAGTCTTAAGAAATTGGCGATCGTTTACCGTATCATATATGTGATGAGAAAAGTGTCACCGTAGACATCAATATTTTGATGTGTGAAATTAATTTTAGTTAAGCCAGTAAATTGCATATCGAATACGTATGTGAAATATCAGAGTGCGAGATCATTTTTCCGTTAAACACAAGAACGTAACTACTATGGAAGACATATCAATGGGGAACTAACAGAAAGATAATGTCATAAGATAAATACACATGAAATGGACGCAGAAATCATTTCTAAAACGAAATTTCTTCAGCATATATCGTCAACTTTTGAATTCAAGTTATTCACATATCTGCTATTTCTTAAAACCCGACCGAAATGCTGGTCATAAATGCCACTTCAGAACTAAATAAACGATATAGTATTTTGTGCTAAAAGTGTCTGTGTGGTAGATTTCACCAAGGATAATTTTTTAGCTGCGCATGCGCAAATGAGCAGTAAGACCTATATTAGAGCAACATTTCTTGAACACTTATTATTCAATCGAGAACAGAGAGCTGAAATGAAGGTCTAAAGAGAATGCGTTACCATTAATCTTAAGCTCTTTTTGAGGTCAAGGAATGAATAACGGAAATAGAAAATATTAATATCTCGCCAAATATTCTTGTAGGGAATACGTTACCATTAGAGAAAATCAATGAAATCTTGGTGGTGATGATGATGATGATGATGAAGGCAATTGACAAAAAATCCTTTAATCTACACCATTCTTCAGTGTCATTTCCAAACGTAAATATCAAAATCAATTAAAGACATTAATGATAAAATAATGTTATCCTTGAACTATTCATGAAAGGATATTTTCGGTCGAATTACTTTTTGTCAATATCTCGATCTAATATATATATATTTATAAGGTATGCTGTATTTAGAAGTTAAATTGCTTAATACCAAGGATAGAGCGTATGCAAGTATAAAAGTGTACATTGAAGTCAACACCCAGAATATATATATATATATATATATATATTTACCACACACAGACACACACACACACACGCACACACACGCATATATATATATATATATATATATATATATATATATATGTGTGTGTGTGTGTGTGTGTGTGTGTGTGTGTGTGTGTGTGTGTGTGTGTGTGTGTGTATGTATATGTGTGTCTAAAATATCGCAGTGTGTGCGAGTTTTAATAAAACAATGCGTGGTGTAAAATAACAGACTTAAAACAAGACGTATATCTATATCTATCTATCTATATATATATTTGTGCGTGTGTGTATTATGGTAGCCCTACCCAAATCAGTTGACTGCTGATCTAGATTTTCAAATTCTAAAATAGATTCCATTTGTTAGGCAGAAGCAATATGCAGCTGAATATTGACCTTGCCTGATCTGTTGATCCAAGATTTTAAGCCTACACATCACGTGACCCCATAAAGAATCACGTATAATGACAAATGCTTGAGTAAATATTTGCAAATGAGACCAGTTTTTTTTTCTTGTTCTCATCAATTATTCGCGGATCTCCATTCTCATAATGATTGTCTTTTAAACAGGAGATTCCTTTTGTTGGTATTCCTGTATCATGTTACTTTCTTGGTTTGTTTATTCATTTATTTCTTAGTCAATATTTTTTCAAGACTCTGTAGGTAAATATCTACGTCGTTGAGGAAGAGAGATTAAGTTTTGATGGTAGACGAGGTTGGGAAGCAGTTATCCGAAGAGAAAGTAGGCCAAAATCGACATACCTTAAGCTATATGAAAATACGAGTTTAGACTTGGTAGAGGAATGCTTAATAGAAAAAGTAACATTTTACGTTGGCCTTCTTGGTTCGTCTTTGATTAGTTTAATTGTTCAGGTGTTAGATAGGGTTGTGAGTCTTGATTTAGATATTTAAATCAACAACATATCTGGAACTCGACTTTGGAAAACATGGCATGATATCGTTTTTGTGAATAACTGTCAGTACCGCATGTTCCCCGACTTGGTTTCTTTTGCTTTAATTCAACAGTGATCGTCTGATTTTACTGGGATTCGAACTCTGAATGCGCCAATGTAAGCCAATTAATTATCTCAGTACAAATTTCGTCTCAATAAAGTAAAGGCTCAGTGAGTGTGTTTTGTAAGCAATTCCGGAAATTAAAGGAAAGGTAGATTTTAAATTTCTCATGATATTTACGCAGACGTTTGAAAATATAGTGATATGGTTCGAGAATATTTTATAAGAATATTGTATTCAAATTAAGTACGAATCAACAATGAGGCTTTCTCTAACATTTCTTTTTAAGTTGTATACAGTAAAAATTATAATATTTCATATCATGTATAGATGATACATATTGATAGATAACTAATCAATCTCTCTCTCTCTCTCTCTCTCTCTCTATATATATATATATATATATATATATATATATATACTCACGTCAAGTCAGCTTTTTCATGGTAAGCGTAATGTAGGTTGTCTTTGGTTACGCTTCAAGAACAAACTTTAATACAATATAAATGCTGCAAACTTCCCTATAGAAGAGTTTGAACTCGCTGTTGAAAACCGAGAAAACTGTAGAAATACCTGCTACCTAGGTATAACTAACTTTGAAAAGAATCGTCTCAACTATCTGAGAGAATTATGTATTAACACTAAATCTCGGGCTAATACATCAACACATACGACGGTCAACCCTTCAGCATGTCTCTCGTGTGGATTTGTTTGCAAATCCCGTGCATATGAGAGCTCAGTGTATGATACAGAGCAAGTTATAATAATAATTAGGAAAATCTTTATGAAATTGAATGAATCAATTGATACCATTTCATAATATGTAGTCGGTCTGATGAGATGAATATGCCTATATTTATCGAAATAAATTTATTACCAACAATGTATTTTTAAGGTTATCCTAATTATATATATATGAATAAAAATCGACAAGAAAATAAACTATTCTTAGCCCACGCGATTTGTTCTCTGAGGGACTTCATCAGGCCAACGTCTGCGGGACTTTATCAAGGCAATGTATACACAAAGGCGAGAATGTCATTGGTTTATAATGTTCATGAAAGTTTATGGATGTTCATCTGGTTGTTGAAAGGTCAGGCAAAGCCTGTGGAGGACACAAAGTTCAAAGTCTGGTGAAAAGTAAAGTGAACTAATAATCTTCATTTTTTTTTAATGAATAATATTTAGATTATGATTAGTTTGTTATATTATGAGATTGACAATTTGTGTCCTCCGTTTGCTTTGATTGACCTTTCAAACACGTAATGAACACACACGAACGTTCTCAAGTTTATGACATCCCCACGCCATTGTATATGGTCTTGATAAAGTCGCTCAGAGAACGAAATACGTCGGCAAAAATAGTTTTTCCTCATATCACTTTTTAATAATTTTGTCTCTTCTACAGATACACTCTACCTGAGAATATATATATATATATATATATATATATATATATATATATATATATATATATATATATGTATGTATATATATGTATCTATTAAGATCTTTCTACGTCAACGGAAGAATTCACTGCATAGGAGAAAAATTGCTTATCTTTATCTACTGGAATTTGTTATGACGTATTGAAAATAGCATTTTCTGTTACTTGAGACGTCATCGCCAATCAGACCCCAAACCACCAGCAGTCACGATGACCAGATGTTCCCTCGAGAAAGCTATATGCCTTCAGAGAATATTGGTCCTCAAAATCACACCCGACCTCAAGTGGAGCCCTTATATACGATCCATCGCTGAAGACACTGGTAAAATGATCGGCTCCCTGTACCGCTACAGTACGTACCTGACTTTGCATGCTATCCTCCACCTTTACAAGAGCCAGATCAGGCCAAAAATGGAATACTATTGGTCGATCAGTCCTCACTTTCCAGTCTAAAGCGTCTCCGAGTCCTTGTGGATTACAAATTATTGCTCATCGTCCAACCCCTCCCTCTCTCTCTCTCTCTCTCTCTCTCACACACACACACACACACACAGAAATGATGTGGCAATCCTCTCACTTCCATGCAAAGTGCTTCGGGCAAACTACATTCCTTGATTCAGCCAATTTTAACCTTTACGACTAGGACCCGACATTCTATTTACACTGTAGCAAGCCACGTTCCCTCCGTATGGTGAGAATTAAGTTCTAATCGAACAGCTTTTTCCCATGGACTAGCTCTGAGGAACAGACTCCCAAGTGGATGTTTCCACTACAATCTTGAGGGATTCAATCAAGATTTAACCATTATCTTTCCTCCTATCCATATAAACTACACTTGAACGTAAACCTACTACCTGAGGGCCGCTGTGCCTTTTACATGGCAGAAACTTAGTGTCATATATATATATATATATATATATATATATATATATATATATATATATATATATATATAATGTTCGCTTTTGACGATGTGTCTCATCATAGTCAATTTGTCAGGAAGAGACTTTCTGATATTATCCAGTGTACGGCACCATTGGAAAATACCTGAAAACTATACCACAAGTTAACCCAAGCTTTGTGAGTTGTGGGGGCCGTCAGTAGGTTGTGCTAGCACGAAATCACAAGTCATCGTGATCGAGGGTTCGAATGTACTGGCTTTGTTCATTTTGTTGATCACGTTAGATAACACGCTCTCTCCCAGAAACTCTAATTAAGGTCTGCTCAGCATAGTTGCAGTGTAAAACACAAATGTGCCACCTGAGCGAGCGTCTGCAACAGGGATTATCTAGACGCCCTAATATATATATATATATATATATATATATATATATATATATATATATATATATATATATACTTCAACGGAAGAGTCCACAGATTGTCCAACGGAAGTAAGCAGATTGTCCACATTTGTATTTATTTTACTTTTACATAGAATTATGGCACGAGGCCAAGCGGATTGTCCATATTTATACATTCGAATATCCTATGACGTATTGAATATAGAATTTTCTATTACTTGAAACATGTTGAATAACACATAATTCTTTAATTATATTTTAGTTTGCAGATAATAAATATATTTTTTTCTAATGGATTTGTACTTATAAATGTTAAAATTTAGTGTCGCTGGCATATAATGTATGAACACACAATCTGGTAATGGAGTAAATAAACATCGCCTTTTGCTGATTTTCTCAAGACTCTATTGCAACTGTATTACCAAAAAAAGACTGATTGTTCAATCAAGAACAGTGCATAGCATGTATTCACTAAACATTACGTCAACATGTGTGTAAACTGACACAAAGATATTAATGTAGGCAATCACTAGTTATCGAACGTACTGCACAAACGTAATTTTCTGCTAGATTAACTGTACGGTGTATATCAGATTCAGTTACTTAGTAAGCGGAGTTCATCAAAAGACCATAATTTGGGGGGTCCTGGGTATATCGGCAGTAGGCCCTCTGATCGGGAGGTTGAAGGCTTTGAGGAGCGTAGAATCACCTCTTAATTGCTGTTCTTCCCAGCTATGCGCTTACTCGCGGTGGTCCGAGCTATGGGCGAAAAGTTAACCCCAAGACAAAAGCAACTATGTAAGTATAAAAATATTTTTTTATAGTAAAACTACCAGCAATACATACTTATACAAAAAAAAAAAATTACCAACGATACCTATTTATAGTAAATTTTCCAACGATACCCATTTATAGTAAAATTACCAAGAATACATTTTATAGCAAAATGACCAACAATACATTTTATCTGAAGTTGACGGCATAGAGTTGGATGAACAGGAGTTGCCAGATTGGTGGGGGGGGGATAAGTAATGAGTTGGCATGAATTTAAAAAAACCCAGAACCTGGTTTCTCCATAACTTCCGATCTTTTGCTGCTCTAAGCAATGATTGTTTCCTTGCTATCTCTCCCAGTCCCTGTTCTGTGATCCATTTACCAAAGCGTATTAGGTAGGTTACACTTTATCGCCCTGTTCCCAGGGGCGATTCTATGGTGGTGCCGGGGAGAATGGGGCCAGTGCCCCTATCAGAATTTTGGCTGGCCCGTCAGTTGTACCCACCACTTTTCTAAGTTTTGTAGAGGAAGAAAATCAGAGCAGACAAATTTACACTGTTCTGCTAGTATTGACGTTAGTATTAACCCTTTGATTTTGTTTTGAAGTTAACCCCTCTTTTGTGGTCCAACAGCTTGAGAGTGGAAAAAAGGGCAAGAATAGATTAGAACTCCACGACTATGAATGAAAAGTTATTCTGCTTAATTTAGTGAAGTAACATACTTATACTCAAACTCATTCCTAAGTTGTGTATATGATAGTGGGGTAGTAGGAAAATAAAGACGCTGCTTGAATCGCCCCCCTCCCCCTCATCCGCAGAAAAAACTCGGCCCCCAAGTGCCCCCCACTTTCAGAGTTCTAGAATCGCCACTGCCTGTTCCTCTTATCTCTATATATATCTTTGAGTGTCACATTTTCTATGTCCTCTTTCCTCAATACGTGTCCTAGAAATGTGAACTACCTCCGTTTGATTCAAAACAAAGGTGTACATTTTGTTTCCATTTTCTTTAGAGTTGCTTACCTTCTCAGCATCTTTCTGTAGAACCACATAATTTTTGCCTCAAACATCCTGTTCATCGGTGAGAAATTATCCAATGTCCATTTCCATGTAGAATAATTGATATTAAATAATAGTCCAGCACTTATTTATTCGTTTCTACGAATACTTTAAAAATTAAATTCTTCATTATAATTAGTTCTAGTTAGGCCAGCTTACTTTAATATAGCAATAACGAAATTCAAAATTTAGTAGCGATGGGCTTTTAAAACAAATCCCTACTGTTTTAAACACTTACATTAATGCTTACTCCCTGTAGTTTAAGTAGTTAGCTTACTCTAGTACAAGGACGCAAGTGTAGATACATATTACGATAAAACTCTATTCGGATTATTCTTCATTCAAGCGACCAAGTACTATGTATTATGTAATTAACTTCAATTATTCGAGAATCTATAATAATTATTAATACTGAATCCTAAGTTTAAGATAGGAATAAATGAATGAAAAAATAGCAAAATATAGATTACAGATCTACATATAAAATTAAATGAAACATTACACAACAATTTCGATAGGCTGGCCTGCACTGTGGTTCCTTCTCTGTCTCTATGCCTGCTTCTTGCTCTGTCTCTACTTCTCTCGATAACTTCCCTTCATTTATATTGTACAAGTAGGCAAATAATATAATCTGATAGTAAGTAAAATCTATATATGAAAGATATTTGACAATTTCATTTACTGGCGAGATTCCAAAGACATGAATGATCGTCAACTCTTTTCGAAGACCTCTCTAAATAGAAGGGAATTTTGCATTCCAAAAATGTTGAATTTGGCAATAAACGTATTTCAGAAAAAAAAATGACAGAGCTCATTTTATATAAAATGACGGAAAACTGGTCGAGATGAAAAGCAGATTGTGGGGCAGAGGATTTGAAGGGATTTGGCTCATTTTGTCCAACTGACGGTTCATAATTGATGAGCAGTTCGGCAGAATCCATGATTCATAAATAAATTCCAAATCGGTTAAGAAGAATCGATCTGAAAAACATTGATTATAGAATGTTAAAAAATTGCATCAAGGAGAGATTATGTAGTTAGTTTGCTAATGATAAAATACACGAGTGAAAATGCTTCAGTACGAGCACCGATGGACTATAGTTAAAATTGTCGGCATGACTGGTCCCAATAATTCAACTATGATCTGTTGTCAGATTTTGTGAGTTATTCTCAACGTAATGACAAAACAGCTTTGGTGATTGTTGCTAAATACAAAGACGTTTTTTTTATAGCTATGGAAATCATTTTTCTTCTGTTAATATAGTGATATAAGAAAATTGGATTTGCATAAATATATATTGGCTGATTTCACGTGCCAATCCATGTTGAGTTATTTAATACTGAATTGTGTATAAGACATCTGGTGAGGATCGAATCCATAGTTCAGTCGTATTAAACAAAGCAAACAAAGCTATTAAACATTAATCCAAGACAAGGCGATTATATAAAAGGAATACGTTATCTAACACACACACACACACACACAC
>CAHIKZ030002089.1:17500-20000 GCA_903632075.3 Acanthosepion pharaonis | reverse complement strand
TATATATATATACCTTGCGTACTAGTGAAATGCTTAAATAAATATATATATCTATATTTGTGCGTATGTGTGTGTGTGTGTGTGTGTGTGTGTGTGTGTGTGTGTAAATGTCTTTTATGACCAGCGTGCGATTTAAGTGTGTTGTTCATGATATCCCCCGTAATGGTCTCTTTAATATAAGGATCTGAAAACTTCAAGTTACTTAAGTTTTCAATAGATGTATTGATGATTGTTATACAGTAACCCACATATCCATATTCATATATATATATATATATATATATATATATATATATATATATATATATATATATATATATATATATGGGTTTCAAATAATGATCGATGTATGAACTCATTTGTTTGAAGTAGGCATGTACTGGCCAATATACCTGATACACTCAAAACCAATCATACGCAAACACATAGACACATACATATATATATATATATATATATATATATATATATATATATATATATATATATATATATATATATATAGTGTGTGTGTGTGTGTGTGTGTGTGTGTGTGTGTGTGAATGCAAAGAGAGGACCTGGTTTTGATCGATTGTTATCATCCCCGGCCCGTAACTCATTTGCTGGTGGAATGGTTTCGATCCTAATTGGTTGTCTTATTTTGGCATTATAACACACAAAAATATGGAAAACACTTGTATAGAGATACTTATTCACATATACACACACGCACACACAGACACATGCAGAAACACACACATATATATATATATATTTATGTGTGTGCATGTGTGTATGCATATATATATATATATATATACAGCTTTTTGTCTACCTCTCTGCATGTGTGTTTTGCTTATATATATATATATATATATATATATATATATATATATATATATATATATATATATATATATGCATGTGTGCGTGTTTCTGTGTTTGTGTCTGTATATTTGTGCCTGCCTGTGCTTTTTTTTGCCTGCTTTGTATAGTTTTGTCTGATTGTGTTGCAACTTTCCTTAACATGGTTTTTGATGGTCTTTCAGTGTATCCACACGCATTATAAACGTTTATACACACACACAATCTTTTCTTCCCTCTCTCTCCTTCTCTCGCTCTATCTACACTCACTCATATATATATATATATATATATATATATATATATATATGTGTTTTTTTGTGTCTGTGTTTATGTATATATGTGTGTGTATATATATATATATATATATATATATATATATATATATATATATATATATATATATATATATATGAATCTCTTATGTATTTGTAGAAAGTGTTTTGACATTTATATATACAGTTATTGTAGTTTTCCTGTGCAGACACGCTTATTTCCAACTGGGGTTTTCAACACAAATTGAAATAGTGTCGCTTATATATTTGGTTCTATGAGATTAAACTTCTTTTTATATTATCTTTACTCAGAATATCAAGCCATTATGCGCTAGATATGGACAAATAGCATCCCGTTCAAATAAAATGTCAGAAACATTAACACGGTAACAATTCCAACCGTAAACTACATTCAGTAACTTTTTTATTATTCGTTACTTTTAAGTAAAAATAAATAATAAAATTTCGATTCTCATCTCGATAGTAATATCGACATACTTCCTTTTAATATTTATCATTTTCTTTTTCTCGCTTTAGTATTTTTTTAGTACATTACTATTTCGTAATACTTCTTTTGTAAACTATAAAAAGGCACCTACCTAGCGTTACTTATCGCGAACTTTGTCTCATTACTGTTGGCTTGAGCCAGACTAAGCTACCCTATGTATATAATTGATTAACTTACTTTACGGTCTTTCCAAAGAACTGGTTAAACTTAACGAATATCTAGTTTGTAAATCTACACATTTATCATTCGTTTGCGTGAGCGTTCATCTATTTATGTGTTATGCGCATGCGTCTGGATGAATGTGGATGCTCTGCGTTTTATATGATTACAGCAGTGGTTTACATGATGTACTAGCAGATCATTACTGCTGTGCAATGAGTTCGATCCTCACAGGGCACATTATGATTTCAGCTTTCTTCTAGTAATTTTACTGCCGTAATACTATTATTCAGTAAGATGAGGGTAGAACTTTACTATTTACGTCTGCGTAAATAGAAGTGTGACGTTTTAGACCATGAAAGTGTATTCGTTCGCAATTATCATCTACTTGTTTGCTTTTGTCAGAAGTAACTGTCCACTTGTGTCAGTCACAGACTATAACTGTGTTTGCGATTCTACAGAGATTGCTTAACAGAAGGGAAGCGTTGCCTTTTATGATTGTGCCTCACTCGTTCTAGTAACTCAGCCCCTTACAGACTAAATGACGCTATCCTTACGGGAGAGCAATTTTAGGCGCACCCTGGTTAGCAATAAACAAGAGGAAGAAGGACACATTTTTCTGCTTCTCTACTTTTGCGTAGGGTGCCCGATGACAGACAGTTCTTTTTTCATTCTCCCACATATTTTGTAAGAGTTCTTTCTTTTTCGTATTAAT
>CAHIKZ030002089.1:0-12500 GCA_903632075.3 Acanthosepion pharaonis | reverse complement strand
TGTGTCGTTGTTGTTATTACTATTATTATTGTGTGTGTACTTCGAGGGTCGTGTGTAGTATTTGTAATTGCGTGCGTGTTTTTTTCTCATTTTTTTTCCCCGGTGGTCAGGCTATACTTTTCAGTTTGTCGATTCTTCTCTTTTTTTTTCTTTTTTTTTTTTGTTTTCTTTACGTTATCCGTTTTATAATAAGCAAATCAATGTTGAATTGTGTAAGGTAGCAAGCAAGAAAAGACAGAAGAAAGTGTAATCGGCAGTCGAAACTGGTCGTATAAAGTAAATTTAAAACAAGATGGAATAATAATAATAATAAAATACAAATGACATTGACAACGTTGATCTAATAGATGAATACCCGCGTCCACGGTCTTTTTTTTTTTAATTTTCCTTTATTTATTTTCTTTTATGGTTTCCTAGCGTGGTACATGTTGTATGGGTGAATGTAGGTATGTATTCTGTGTTGCAAAGGTAATAATAATAATAATATTAATAATAATAATAAGAATAATAATAATAATAATCCTTCTCTTTCACGTTGTCGTGTCTTCGACACGCGTGCACACTATTGTCAGTTGAAAGAAGAAAAAAAAAAGAAAAGAAAAGCGAAACAAAATGACGGCAGAGAGAGTCAACGTGAAGCCACCGTCTTTGATATTCCGAATCGAAGATCTTCGAAGGCAAAGTCGTGTTAGTGTTTGCTATTAAAGTCCTCGAGTTTAAGCGAGCTTGTTTGTAAATGGTTCTTACGCCGCTTGACGCAGAATTGAAAATAAATAGTAGAAGCTTAACAAAAGACAAATAAATAGATAGATAGACAGATAGATATATAGGTAAGTTAGTAGAAAGAAGGGAGAGAGGGAGAGGGAGAAAGAGAGAAAATGAGAGTATAAGAGAGAAGTGAAGCCTGGGGAACCGGACTAATACGTTTAGTAGTAGTAGTGGTAGTAAAAACTCATGAATTGTAATAGTAGTAGTAGTCGTTGTTGTTTAGTTTTTCGATTTCAAATATGGTGCATATGTTTCCAGGGCTGTTTGGTTTCTTCTCTCATCGATGTTAGCCATTCTCTCTTCGATACTAAGTGGTAGTCAAAATAGTCATAATTAAAGTTGTTAAAATTGTTACTGGAGTAGTAGTCGTACTCGATGGGGTATGTTTTGTTTTGTTAGTGTTGCAATTAATTGTTGATGCTTATGATTGTTGTTACATTGGACGCTGTTGTTCTGATCGCTTATATCCGTCGGTGATATTCATTCAGAGCGAACACACGCCGCCGCCTCCACCGCCGCCTCCTCCTCTACCACCACCGCACTGAACTGTCTTTGTTCCCCTCCTCCTTCTAGTTCTTCTTTTCTTCCTCCTCCTCTTCCTCTTCGTCGTCGTCGTCGTCGTTTTGATGCTGCTATAACAACCACCCCGTTACGACCAGCATTTTCACTTCAGTATAGGCATGAAGGAATTATTCCTCTTCTGGTGGGAGCTACCAATCTTGAACGATCTCCCTGGTTTTCATGATTCTATATTCTCCGTTAATTCTAAATTCTTCCTTTTTTTTCTGTATCTTCTTCTTTTTTTCTTTTCTTTTTTTTTTTTTTTGAGTTAAAATTATTACAACTTCTTTTCTTTTTTTTTTATTTGACGCTATCTCTCTCTTTTATCTTATCATTTTCTCTCTCTTCTTCCATTTCGCTTATCCGTTCACCTATCTTAATCAAACGTCTACCGTGTACATCTTGATCACCCACATCAAGCGAATGGTCTTTCTTCTGATTCTTCTCTCTGTAGCATGAATCTTACTCTTTCTTTTATCTTTCTTTTTGTTTGTTCCGCTCTAATTCTGCTTCTAGATTTCTCTTTCTTTCACTTGTTCCATACTCTCTTTCTGATTTCTCTCTTTCTCTCTCCCCCCCTCTTTTAATTCTTCTTCGGTCTTCCTTTCCCTTTTACAGATTTCTTTCATATCTAGCTTCAGATGAACACTTACATATCTATCTGTTCAGAGATAAGAATTCATTACTGCTTTGAAATCTGCCTCATGTTCATGCTTGATCGAACTTTTTATTTATTCATCAGAGAATGTATGTGTATAAACACACACACACACTCACTCACACACACATACATATACATGCATACATATATATATATATATATATATATATATATATATATATATATATATATATATATAGACCAAGTTTCTATTTATCTCAACTAGCTTTAAAATGTACGTCTGCATCTAGCACCCGTATTCACTCATGGTGCGTCTCTGTAATCTACTGATATCCTCACTAGGCAATAATCATTGACTATAAAGGTTAACTACAATCATTACATATTGTAATGTCCTCCTCTTTTACTGGCGAGGATTCGCTGCTTGCTTTTTTAGGAGATCGTTTGCTTTGCTGCCTCTCTATTTCACGCATATGAAGTGGCACGTGCGCGTCTTTTTTTTTTTAAATATGCATATCTGCCCGTCTGTCTGCTTGGTTGTCTGCTTTAGTCAGTTTATATATATATATATATATATATATATATATATATATATATATATATATATATGTCAATTTACAGATAACTATCTATCTACCTATCTATGTAAATATATGTCGTCCACTGTCTGTTTTTTCTACACAGAAAAACATTTTCTTTTTTTTTTTCTATCTTTTCTATCTATCTATCTATCTATCTATCTATCTATCTATCTATCTATGTAACTAACTAAATATATATGCAATTTCTCTTCCCTTTGTGTTTTTGTCTACACAAATCTCATTTATCTCTTTATATATATATATATATATATATATATATATATATATATATATATATATATATATATATTCTCGGACATTCAGGCCGGTTAATTATATTAATACTGTTTATCATAAAATAAGAGCATTTGTTTAAATACTTGTATCTATGAAATAACAACGTTAAACATAAAAATATATCTTTAATAAATATATATATATATATATATATATATATATATATATATATATATATATATATACACAGACAGACACACACACACATATATATATATATATATATATATATATATATATATATATATATATATATATATATATATATAATTCACTGTCTGAGTCTTTTTCTACGCACAGGAAATTTATTGCTTTCCATCTCTATACCTATATATCTAACCCTCTCTCCCTATCTATCATTCTCTTTTCTCCTCTGTCTCTATCTTTCTTTCTCTCTTTCTCTCCGTCCCTGTCTCTCTCTCTCTCTCTCTCTAACTATATATATATATATATATATATATATATATATATATATATAAATATATTTAAAATTATTTTGCTCTTACATTCCAACTCAATTAAGAATTACTAGGATTTTTTATTCTATATATTATTATAAAAAAATGAAAAACCTCTCAATAATCTCTCTCTTAATGAAAATATATATATATATATATATATATATATATATATATATAAATATATATATATTATATAAAGATATTATATATATATATATATATATATATATATATATATATATATATATATATATATATATATATATATATATACATTTTTTTTTTTTAAAACTTAGAATTGCTTATTTTAAAGAGACAAGTCAAAAGAAAGCGTTTTATTTGAAACCCAAGGAACATATTAAATTATTTTAATCTTTTATTTTTACTTCGTCAACAAATAAATAAATAATAATTTCTGTTTTGAAAAGTATTTTGGAGATAATAAGTGTTTACTTTATCTTTGTAGATATTCAAAAAAATAATAAATACACCCAACAAAAATAACTAAACGTCCAATTCCTTGAACCAAAATAGTCCCTATTATTTGAAAACGGTCAAATACCATCATTGACTATTTGTATTCCGTGTTCTAAAACTTAAAAGATATTATCGTAAAATGTAAATATATTAATATATAATATATATATATATATATATATATATATATATATATATATATATATATACAAGACAGTATATCAAACTAAAAGTATGAATTGAATGACAAAATGAAAAGAACAACAAAAAATATTATACGTTGCGCGTTTCGTGTTTTTGAAAAGATTTATTCAGACAAATAATGATATTTCTACGTAAAGAGTAGATGCAATATACAGCTCCCGGTTACGAATTTTGTTTTTGTTTTTTCTTTCATTTTGTCAATAATCATATATATTGTCATTTTGTTCAAACAAACCTGTATTAAAGAGGGATTGCTGCTGAAATATGCAGCCACACACACAAGCACACATGCACAGATAGATAGATAGATAGATAGATAGATAGATAGATAGATAGATAGATAGATAGATAGATAGATAGTGATAGAGGCATAGTGATAGTAATAGGCCGATATAAATAGATAGGAACAGAGACAGATATATAGTAATTAGATGAGATAGATAGATAGATAGATAGATAGTAATAGAGACATATAGATAGTAATAGGCCGAGATAGATAGAAACAGAGACAGATATATAGTAATTAGCTGAGATAGATAGATAGATAGATAGATAGATAGATAGATAGATAGATAGATAGATAGATAGCAATGGAGCAGATTTTCTCCAGTTGCTCTCGTCGTCGCACGGCTGAACGCATTAATACTGTAATTGGCCCTCAGCTCCTCATTGCAACTTACAATCTCGATTTGATGCCGTTGGTGTGGGTGGTTGTCGCTTAGTCTCTGTCTGCGAGTTGGAGTCCAAAAGAGAGAACTATTACTTACCCGAATCAAGGACCCAGTGACACTTATAGCAGAAGAGATGAAGAAAGGAATATAGAAATCTACTATAAGGCTCGGACTCGCCAGGAAATATCGTCTGTTTGTCTATACATCTCACTCACAAGTACACATGATCGAAGTTTATGTATGTGTTGCCTTGCCATTACTACAGCCGATAATGTACATATACTACTGCTGCTGCCGATAATTTCATAGGGCAGGGACCGTGGCTCGTCTTGTGGAGATTGTAGTTGTGTGCTTGGCTAGTTCGGGTTCGAAACATATTATTATAGCAAGTATTGTTCGTTCTTGTCAATTGTGTTCAGTGACATGTACGTAGACGCGTGGTAAATTATCAAAGCAAAACGCATATCTAATAATGGTTACAGATTTATATAATAGATCTTTTATTAAGCAGTTGAAGAATTTTGCTAAGAAGTGGTCACTTAGTAAGTGCTGTGTCATTCGTTGCTTATTTTATTGATAATATATCTTCTCCTTTTATATATATATATATATATATATATATATATATATATATATATATATATATATATATATATATATATGTATATATATATAGTAAAGGCAATAAATCCGTTGGTATATCATCCAAGGGATCCTAATAATATCAAATATTAAAACTGATCCACAAAAAGAGCTCAACGTTGACCTTATTCAACCCCGAAAGATGTAATACTTCGCGTACTTCGCGTTGGCTGATATATATATATATATATATATATATATATATATATATATATATATGACCTTGCTGACCTTACTGACCCAATAAATGTGATGGCCATTATTCAATCAACTGGAGTTTGTGATCAAGTTCAGAAAATATTTGCATTTACAATTTTAACAGTTTTATACCAATAATCAATATCGGATTTTTCTAATCCTATGATTAATACCGGATTTTCTTTTAGTAATCCTATACTTAATAACGGTATTCTTAAGAAACCTTAATACTGAATTTTAATTTTAATCTTTATAATTAATAACGGATTTTACATTGGTCAGTAATGGATTAAAACTGTAACACATTTATCCATTGGACGTTTGCATTATCCCCTCTTGACATGTGATTTGCCTCATTATTTGAACACTTGTTAAAAATGATAGACAAGTAACATAATTTTCCAATACAACACACTCAGTCCATGTACTTACGTGAATACACGGACAGATATCTATCTATCTATCTATCTATCTATCTATCTAAATTTGTTCGCTATCTACCTGTCTTAGTTTGTTCACTATCTATCTATCTATCTATCTATCTATCTATCTATCTATCTATCTAAATAATAATAATAAAAATAATAATAATAATAATAAAAATAATACAAAACATTGTACTTACAAATACAGACCACACCTTACAAAGGACTTTATCTATGGAAAATATGTGTGATTTTGATTTTCAAATCTGCTCCGTGAAAAATGTCCTGATGCCATTTCTGACCTTAAATGAGTATAGATCAGAAACCAAAAGAAATAAAATAATAATATTTTTTTTATTATATAACTATATAATTCATTTAATATTAGTTCAGGATAGAAAACTTTAGCAAAAATAAATTAGCTCGGGACAATCATTTTGTTTATCAATAATAATAATAATAATAATAATAACAACACGGAGTGGGTTAATGTCTGCAATATAAAATCTGTAACATTTACTGGAAAGAAACACCAATTGGTATGAACACCACTCAGAGCAGGTTACAGACATAGGATCTGTAATAATTTGATGGGATTTTACAATACACAAACAGAACAGTCACATCTAATCGTTTAGGCATAGTGATCAAAGACTACAAAAACAGAATGTGTTTTCTTATTGACATGGCAGTTCCTGTAAATTATCTTTGAAGATCATCAAAGAACTATCAAAATACAAGGATCTTGAAGTGGAAATCTAAAAAAAATGCAGCCAATAAAGACACCAATAATTCCACTTGTGGCTGGATCTCTGGATTTAATTGGTAAAGGTTTCGATAGACTCATTGAAAGAATTCCTGGTAGCCGCTGGCTTAATGTAATACAAGAAATGGTACTCAAAAGTACAGCTCCCAAATTACGAAGAGCGTAATTCATGTAAAATGTGTGTGACTTTATGCTGTTTATTTTCTAAAAATGTTCAGTGAAAAATATCATCATGCCATTTCTGACCTTAGGACCCGGAAGGAAATAGTTTTACGACATAAATTAAAGGAAATAATAATTACAATAATAATAATAATAATAATAACGATGATGATGACAATCTACTGACTGACATACGGAATATGATGGAATTTGGAGCATGTCAAAGGTTAGCAGAATTTTATCCACGACAGTGTCCATTAGATATAATTATTATTATCAATAGACAAAAATTCACGACACTTATCCCAACCGACTAACAGTTTCACGATGTTAATGCAAAACCGATTTTCCAGAAAAAAAAACGAGAAAGATTTTATAAAGCTCAACCGAAAGCAGTAGTAATTGCTTGGTCAATGAATGTCAAATGTTTCCTTATTGGGAAACGGCTATTATTAACATTTTCATTATTATTCATATTATGACATGCAAAAGCGTTAACATCTTGAAACTTTTAGTCGTTTGGATACATATTGTGTCCTTTTTTTATTTAAATAGTAAGAACGTAAAAGATTATTTATAAAATAAAGGCGTTCTCAATATCCAGTTAGTTTTTCGTAAATATAGATAATGAATGGAGAGTAGGAATCAACACAGCATCATAATTGTCTTTGCCATGCCTCAAGAGATATTCAAAGTACACCTATCTATCTCTATCTATCTATCTATCTATCTATCTATCTATCTATCTATCTATTGCAGTCTGTTCACTATCCATCTATCTATCTATCTATTACATCTATCTATCTATCTATCGTTTCTATCTATATATTGCAGTCTGTTTCATATCTATCTATCTATCTATCTATCTATCTATCTATCTATCTATCATATCTATCTATTGCAGTCTATCTTCCCTATATCTATCTATCTATCTATCTATCTATCTATCTATCTATCTATCTGTTCATCTATTGCAGTCTGTTATCTATCTATTCATCTATTCATCTATCTATCTATTCTATCTATTAGAGTCATCTATCTATCTAAGAGAGATCTATCTATCTATCTATCTATCTATCTATTCATTCATTCATCTATCTGGTTTACGGCCATATTACGTTGAAACACCGGTTCCCGTGAAATTACAAACGTAGACTTGTTTTACCTAAATGCGTGGACGTTTTCGAATACCAGCTATTTATTGTATTTCGAAGATTTTTTATTAATGGATGACAGCTAACGACCAAAATTAGAGAGCCGAGTTCCAATACTACTCGAGTTCGTTATATTCATTCTTCAAATTTAGTGGCCTTCAAAATGAATCAACTTATTTTCCCCCAGCTATGGATTAAATTAATAGGACTTTTTTATCAGTAAATCATTATTATCTCCAGGATATTCTTACACACTAAAAAATTTTCTTTTTAAAAAAGTTCCGAAAGTTTGATAAAACGTAAAACAAATTTTTACACAAACACTCGCACGTATATATTTATATATATATATATATATATATATATAATAGTGAACGCTGTTTATTTATGGCGACAAAAGGCTGCTAAACGCAATCATCACGTCTGAAGATTGTTAAATGGAATGTCGCCTCTTTATTGTTAGAATTCACTTTATATTTATATACGCTCTATCTCTGATATTGAGCAAATTTCCCATAAATCTAAAACACCTTGAACTATTTTTCTTTTATATATATATATATATATATATATATTCGAGATAGATAGATAGATATGAATAGATAGATAGATAGATAGATAAAGAGAAAAGTGAGAATATTAAAAAAATGCAGTGGAATTTTGGCCCGTTTAATAATACAAATCAGCTTTTTCAGATTCAAGTCTGTTATAGAATATTTTGAATCTTCAACAAATATTTAACTAATAATTTTTAGCTGATATTATTAACCTTATCAAATAAGGTAGAGTGTAAAAATGAAACTGATTTTATTGGTTCCTTTTTCCTATTTTATATTTTCGTTCTTTTTTGATGGATAAGAAATCGGGTCTTCTTATCTAGGGCCAGGTATTTATTTAATATATCAATGATATTTCATTAACATGGAGATTACATTCTTTATTTAACAAAATCTGTCAAATCTTTTCACGAGTCCGCGGTCGTTTTCTAGATTTAAAAAAATTTAGGCATCATTTGTCATATTTTATTAAACAGTCTTCACGTTTGTTCATTAAAAGCCAGTTGTTATTATTAAAATTATAAATATTACCTGTAGAAATAATAAGTTTTTTTTAAGGAGACACTTTTAAATGAAAGCTAAATTTTTTAAAGTTGTGGGTATTATTTCTCCCGATGTTAAAATATTTCCTTGGTTTCTGTTGGTACCGTTTATTTTGGTTTCTTACGAAAGTACAACAGCAAAGATATTAAATATCAAATGTTTTTCTGCAATAGAAAAAAGACATTCCAAATGCTGCAATTGATCGGAGGGGGGTATGCTTCTTCAGCTTTACAGTGTTGACAATCATCTCACGCCAGTCTTATTTTAAGCAAACTCATTCATACCTGCATATTTTTAATTACGTGAATGAATGCAAAGGCGCAACAAAACCGATATTTTTGGAACGTGTAATTTGGAATGCATAAAAACTTTGTATTATTTTTTTTGTTGTTTTAAAAGTTTTAATTAAAAAAATAACTCATGATGGATAAATTTAAACCAAACAAATTAGAAACAAATAAATACGGCCTCCTTTTTTCTACATGCCGTATCCATTCAAGACGTGAACGACCACGGTTTTTTAAGATAATTCCCCTATCCCTTGTAATTACATCTCTGTAAGTTTACCATTTGTCCATGCTTAGAATATTTCAAAACATATAGTCTGGTGCCTCTTGCTATTCAGTTCCTTTGATAAAATCCAAAGAAGAATGAATGTATTATATAATATTGGTGCTGAAATTTTTCCATTATTTTTTCACCACCATAAGGCTGCTTCTCTGTGGTTTTTCTATAAATACATTCATGGTAATTTTTTGGATGAGCTCTTATATAATTCATTGGGGTTAACTTTTAGAATTGTTGTTTTATTCCCCCCCCACAAACCACGAAATTGTAAATATGGGGACTAATTAATTAGTATTTTCATAGAGACAAAGAGGTATTATGGTGGTTGTAGTAAGAAAGGTACGAATGAATGTTTGTTTTGGTGAAAGGAATATTGTTTCGTGCGATTGGGTCAGTGTTTGCGGCTAGCTAAGTTATAGTTAAGACAGAAGAAGACCGTCCTTTCCCCAACCCCCCTTTCGGCCTTTAAAATCCACATTTCTGTATTAAACAGAATAAATATCGCTCTTCGCTATGGTATCTAGGCTTTTAAGAATTTAAGCGCAGTATTAGACTGGTGGTGAGATCTTATCAATTTACATTTGACCTGGCTGGATGTAACCGTAAATTTTATGCTAACAGTTTTTTTTGAATCGCACTTATCGCCTTCATGCTTTCCAGCTAAATTTAATCTGCAAAAAATTAAATGCTATGTCAATCGCTATCTATTGTCCTGATTAATCTTTCCTCTTCCCTCTCATTACTAATGTTTCTGTTCCTAATTCTTTCACACGTTGTAACGGAGAAATTCCTTTCCTGTCTTGCATGGGGGTGATACCGACTAAAAATCAAAAACACTCTTAGTAACGTTTATATTTTTACCATCCCTTCCAAAAATTACTCCCATTTCAAGAACAATTCACAGGTCCGTCAGGTAGGTGGCCTCTCTTGTCTTACCTCTCGCATTTTGTTTCCCATATATCCTGTGAATATTAAGCTTTTCCAAGACATTTTCCTCTTTATCCACCAAGGAATTTCATTGTCTCTTTCTTATTGTAAGTATACATTTTATTTCCATTTTACTTAAGACCTTTTGATTTCTTCTGCTGTTTGCCTATGGTATTCCCATCACCCTCCTGTTGACCAATATTTTGAGGCCTTCACTCTTCTCTCCATCTGAAAGGAAAATCCATTTTTTGACACTACATAAGAGGACTGATAATAAGTAGCACGGCTCTTTTTTTCTTTGTTCAATTAAAACTTCCTGTTTCTTAATACTTTGCTTAGCTTTTTGAAAGCATCTTTACATATTCGGATTTCGGTGCCGCATTTTCATCGCCAGTAAAAAACGCTCCGCCTATATTTAAACTTAAGTATTTTGTACGGATCTCAGTATCACACCTACCGTCCTTCGTCAAATCACTTCCAAGATATTTAAACATCCGCGTCTGTTTGATTCTAGTTTATCAACCTGAAAATAGCATTTCGGACTCATCCTCTTACTGATTCTGTCTTCTTGTAGTTTACATTTAGTCCCTTCTTCCCACTCTTCGTCGCTAACTATGGTACCTTTTGTAATTTATTTTCCATGTCAGCTATCAGTACTCTCTCATCTCCGTATCTTCTGCTGTTAAGATTGTGACCGCCTATGCTGGATACCGGTAGAGTTTCCACATTCTCTCAGAATTGCCTCGCTGCATAGGCTGAACAGGTCAGGTGAGAAGACGCATCCTTTTTACGCCCCTTGCTATTTTTGTGTATTCGCTGAACTCGTTCCATATTCGCATGGGTGCTGTTTGCTGCCAGTATAGGTTCTGATTATTCTGATATCTTTCCCGAATATATCAAGGTTGCTGAGCAGTCCCTGCAGATCCTTGGGGCGTACGTTATAGAAGGTCTTTGCGTAGTCTATGTTCACCGAATACTTCTAGGATTTTCCAGCTAATTAGCACAGCCTCGATATAGAGCTTAAACAAATATGGAGAGACGACATATCTTTCTCTTACACCGTTTTCGATTTCTATTCATTATCTGTTTACTAGTGGCATTTCCGGCTAGTTTGGTGTAAAATGATTTTTTTTAAAAGTATTGAATAATATGAAATATATTATGCTAGTTATTGTTCGCTCGAGTCTTTTCAAATGCCGAGGCCATGTGTATTTATTCTTTTTTTATAATATCAACACATACACACGCACATACACACACATTCCTTTTATATCCTGTATATATGAATAGATCTTTTTAGACTTTGGGGTAGTTCTTCATTATAATAATATATATATTACCGGCAGGAGACACGGTGTAGCGGTTCGGATTAAGGAATCAGAGAGCCGAGTTCGAATTCCATTCGAATCTATTATATTCACTTACGTGCTAATACCCTTGGGAAAGGTATAAATACTCTTCTTCTCCCCCAGCTACGGGTAAAATAGCAGAGACCGGGTTCTATAGCTTTGGATGGTAACTGGTCTATCGCAGAAAGAAATGACAACCTACTGCGGGGAAAATCTACCTTGTCAGTCATGATTGCCTAAGTGTGTATCCCGCATGGCACATAACTGACTGGCTGATGTTACAGGCACCCAAAATAACAAATAAATAAATAAATAAAATCTTTTGAATGGAGGTCGGTGCATACACTCCACGTGAAAAAGTTTGTGAAACATAATATCTCTTTTCTCAGTCTGTAAACATGCACCAGAATATATTATTCTTTGTGAATATCTACAAGGCGACGCTGAAAAGATATTGAGTCGGCCTGGAAGGCATTCTAAAAAAAATGTCTATGTTTAGTCGTTTGGTGAGATGTTGGGGAGTGGTTCGCTCTGGTAACTTTTCATCACTTCATTATTTCCTCATGCA